>JAPFBL010000281.1:0-202500 GCA_026182355.1 Hermatobates lingyangjiaoensis | reverse complement strand
ATTGGATTTAAGATACACTACTACTGATTACTTATTTCTATTAGAACTAAGTTGTGGTCTTTGTGTTGGGTAGATCTGTGGGCATATTATTTTTCTATATGTTAACGTGAAAACTATAATAACTAATATTAAACATATAATCTACCGTCTCACCTCGTACATTACTGCCGTAGCTGTCGGACCGGTTTCGGGTGTCACCCATCTTCAACACGAACTGATCTAATGAATCAATTGAATGAATGATCTTCGTGTTGAAGATGGGTGACACCCGAAACCGGTCCGACAGCTACGGCAGTAATGTATGAGGTGAGACGGTAGATTATATGTTTAATATTAATAATACTAACCTCTGTGGTAATGATGAAATGCATCAATTTAACCATAATAACACTGATAATTCATCTGTATGTCCCCAGAAGGACATTTTTATATGAAATATGAATCTGATTCCATAAATGATGGAAACTATTTGAAGAGGAAACTTTCAATACCTCCTAAATGTAGTATACTTTTACAAAATATAATTTTATATCGTATTGGACAGTTTATCCCATGTCCAAGAAATAGACTTAAACTTAAACTAATCAAGTCATGACAACACAGAGTTTTGTTTTAAGGACCAGTACAAGCTACTACGTCATCCTGGCCATGTTTCAACCTCCCTTGAAGGTTGCACCTTATAAAACACCACTGGTAACATAATTTGTTTTTTTTTTTCAGTTTATTAGTTTGTCTACACATTTCATATTATTTATGCTTGCTTTCAATAAATGACAGTTTCGCTGATAAAAGATTCTTAAAGAGGTCAATATCGACTCCTAGGAGGTCAATGAGACTTTCCAAGGAGGTCGAAGAATGTCAAGAGGTCTTTTAAGGATTTTTATGAAACTTAGTGATACGTGTGTCGTGATTCTCAGTGGTTCATTTAATATTTAATAATTAAATTTAGTTGAATATTTAAGGAAGGTTCATATACATAAAAGCAGTGTTTAAAACTAAGAAGATAAAATGATTAATGTGACAGTATGTGCTAGTATAAAGGAAATAATCTTCCTTCAAATACTAACTCTTAAGGTTTATCAAACAAGTCTTTTCCATAAACCAGTTAATAGCAATAACAAATTCTGTATACTTTCATGGTGTGTGTTCCAAAGTACTATATATATATATATATATAGTTCAATATAGACAAAGAAACATAGAGAAATCAAAAGAACACACTTACAGTCTCTAATTTTCGGTTTGAACCGTCTTCAGGAGAGATAAGAGAGGAAACCAAGCGCACTGGTTCAGAGACGGTTGGAGACCCAACGTCGGTCTCCAACCGTCTCTGAACCAGTGCGCTTGGTTTCCCTTTCTTATCTCTCCTGAAGACGGTTCAAACCAAAAATTAGAGACTGTAAGTGTGTTCTTTTGATTTCTCTATGTTTCTTTTTCTATATTGAACTATATTTGTCCGTTTTGGATCGTATTTCCAACGAAAAAGTATATATATATATATATATATATATATATCAATGATCAAACCACAAATGAAATGGGAAAAGAAGACTAAGATCTTTCACCGTAACAAGCGGTCTTCACTCTGACGAAGACCGCTTGTTACGGTGAAAGATCTTAGTCTTCTTTTCCCATTTCAATTGTGGTTTGATCATTGATTGTTATTTCACGTGTTTATGTGAAATCTTTATATATATATATATATATATATATGCAAAAAATGACAATGAAACACGTGATGCAATCAATGAAGTCCAAAATCGCATGGAACAAGAAAATAAATAAATAAATGAATGCTCTGAGGACTTTCACTTTATGCCGTCAGAGCATTTATTTCTTTTTTTTTTCTTTTTCCTTGTGGTTTTGGACTTCATGTGTGTATATATAGTCTACATAGGCTGTCTAGATCTAACATCTGACTGGCTGTTTGATGATAAAATGAATTATTATAGCCGAAGAGAAGTAAAACTTCAACGACCTCCTATTCCACACGAAAACAACTAAATTCATTTGTTCATCAAATAGCCCAATATTTATGAATATATTCATAAATTTAGTAATAGAACTTTAAAACTGTATCATTAAACAATTGGTCCATTTTAATTTCTGTAAGTTTCTAAAATACCTTTTCTAATTTCCTCATTACTTGCGCTAAGCGTTTAGTATTTGGAGAATATCTTAAGAACATTTTTTTATTAATGCTTTTTTTTTAATATTAAATGTTTGGTGTCATGCACCAACATCAATATTTAAACTAAACACAAGAACAGTTAATGTAAATTTCATTTAAAATAAACGAAAAATTTACATATTTTGTTTGTGATTGCGCGCATATATGTGTGTGTATATATGTGCTTGTGTGTGGTGTGTGTGTGTGTGTGTGTGTGTGTGTGTGTGTGTGTGTGTGTGTGTGTGTGTGAGTGTGTGTGTGTGAGTAGGCGTGTGGGTGTGTGTAAGAGAGAGAGAGAGAGAGGGAGCGAGGAGAGAGTGAGGAGAACACAAATTCTAAAGAAAATAAATGAAAAAGAATCTTCAAAGAATTTTTAATATTTCAAAAAAAATAATATTTAAACTGTTAAATCATAAATAAACATTGAAGCATTGGGATGCTAAACTGTGGTAAGTATTGATTAGCGATTAAATTATTTCAGACAAAACAGAGATTTGGGTAAATCGTATTATTTTATAAAATTATTAACTTCTAAATAACTTTTATATTAAGATGTAGTTGTTTATAAAATAATAACAATTTCAAATATTAGTTTTAAAAGGCCGTAATTTTGTCTGAGAGAGTTAGAGCTTAAAAGTTTCTTTTCAATTGAATTGATTTCAAAATTAATAAGAAAAAGATATTTTATATTATAAATATAAATATATTTATTGATTATCATAAACAGTTTTCGAGTCTGGACTCTTTTCAATAACTAACCTTCGTCCCACTTATTTGGACCACTAAGTGGTTATTACTGGCATTTATTTGAATATTATCTTCAAAAATGAGAAATATATTCTTATGTGAAATCTTATAACTTCATATGACATATATAATTTGTTACACATAAAAAGTTTTTTTAAATGGAAATTAAAAATTGGCATTTGATGATTATGTGACAGGCATGTGTATCAAACATCAGATTAGCTTCTTTCAGTATGGAGAGCTGCGAAACCATCAAAAACATATTCATCGAAAAGAACAACAAAGTGTTTATCTCGGAGAATCACAAATCATGTCTTTCCGCAAACACCTATCCATAACATGTCTATAAATGTCAACTGGCAACAGAGATGATGGCCAATGGAACCAGACTTATATGTAAAGAAAAAAACAATTTTAGATAACAATTAATGGAATCATTGATGAAAAAAAGAAAGGTAGAAATAAATATTCAAGTTGCTGGTGTGGCAGGTACTTAAAGCAGATTACAGAAGGTCCACCAAGATTAATCAGGTAGAAGAGGGTTACCACCCTAGTTAGCCATACTATTTAACAATATCTGTTTAAAAGAAGAACTGATAACAATTTTTACAAATAATATATATTTTGAATATATATATTTTGAAATATATATATATATTTATATATTTGAACTGAGCTGAAATTTATTTTATTTATTTAACTGAAATTTATATTATTGTTTATTTCTTGTTAATGTTTTAATTGTTTCGTATAATTGTTTACTGTTTACCTGATGATGACCAATGTGGTCAAAAGTTTGTATCTCTTTAGGTTTTTAACTCAGTTTGTGTTTCCTTAGTTTCTAATATAGTTTGTTTCACTAGTCTTGTTATTCTCGTTATTATGGCATTAGTAGGTAGATTAATTTATGAGCTACTAGTAGATTATAAGAAAATTATAAGACAAAAATAACATCTTTCTAAGAAGTTAATTAATACCGAAGCCGCAGTGCTTTCAAATAATATTTGTTTAAAAGAAGACTTGCTGCCAGTATACACCAATATATATATATATATATATATATATATATATATATCTTTTTCGATGGAAATACGATCCAAAACGGACAAATATAGTTCAATATAGACAAAGAAACATAGAGAAATCAAAAGAACACACTTACAATCTCTAATTTTTGGAGACGGTTCAAACCGAAAATTAGAGACTGTAAGTGTGTTCTTTTGATTTCTCTATGTTTCTTTGTCTATATTGAACTATATATATACAGATTTCACATAAACTCGTGAAATAACAATCAATGATCAAACCATAATATGAAATGGGAAAACAAGACTAAGGTCTTTCAACTGGAACATGCAGTCTTCGTCAGAGTCAAAAACCCAACTTTTAACTCTAACGAAGACCACTTATTACCGTTGAATGATCCTTGTTTTGTTTTCCCATTTCATATTGTGGTTTGATAATTGATATATATATATATATATATATATATGTGAGATAAATTTTCTGCCCACTTTTGTCTTAATTAGTTTTCTGGATTTCTTTTCCAAATCTTGAAGTCTTACTTTCATTTCTTTAGGAACTAGGTGTAATAACTCACCATATGTTTTATTGTCCATTTTTTTATTTTTACCGACGGACAACAAAACATATGGTGAGTTATTACACCTAGTTCCTAAAGAAATGAAACTAAGACTTCGAGATTTGGAAAAGAAATTCAGAAAACTAATTAAGACAAAAGTGGGCAGAAAATTTAATCTCACATGTATAAATGAAGGACTGTTCCCCAAATATACGAATTTCAATATATATATATATATATATTTGTATTATTTTATAATAATCCTGAAGATGACTGGAAGTCAGTCGAAATATGTTGGATCCACCCTAATTAATCTCCAAAATTTGGATGCAGAAAACAAGAAATTATTTCGAAACCTGGAAAGACTTGCCAAAAAAATGACTTCATGTAAAAATATATTTTGCATAAAATTTTTAAATGATAAAATATCGATTTAAAACACCCTTTTCTGTTTATATTTTCAATCTTTGGTCCCCTCCCCCCCCCGTATTTCAAAGTATTATTTCTTTATTTAATAAGTGATCAATTGTTATTTTTTGTTAGTGGATAAATCTGAATAACGACTTCACCTACCCAAAACACGTTGTTCATCAATAGAACTTAGTCATGTGCGGGATTCATCCTAAATTTTGTAAGTTTTAAAAGCCCCCGGGGAAAAAATCCTCCCCCCCCTCCCTCCCAAATGAATCTATTTTTTTATTTGAAGTAGTATATTAAACCAATACCAAATTACAAAAAATAGAAGAACTTCTGAAACTCAAAATAATTTTTACAGGTCATTCATTATATTTATTTAAACAAAAACTGAAAAATAGTGAAATATAAAAATTAAAAAAATAGTGCAATAAAAAATTTAAATAAATAGTGCAATAATTTATATAAAATAGTGCAATAAAAAATAGTGCAAAATCCTGTAGTAAATCAAATTCATCACTCAAATAAAATAAATTAAAACAATAACCAATACATTTATGGATATATGAATGATTCAAAATCTGGCCAGAAAAAATAAAGTCATCCAAATAAAAGCAATTTAAACAATGCTTAAAGTATTGTGTCAAAACAAAGTGTCAAAGTATAATGTGTTAATGTCAAAGTTAAGTCTCAATTCATTAACTGAGAATGCATAGAATCCTAGATCAAGTAATCATATTCTTTTTTCTTTGGTTTTTATCGCCGAATGGTAAATTATATACATACATGTATAATGAGAAAAATGTAGTGTAAGTTTATCTTTTAATTGTTTTTAGAGGGGGGGATTTTTTCCTGGAATCCTGAAGATGCTCTTCATAATACCTCAGCAGGCTCAATCATCTGAGGTGACTGGTTGTTTCGATTAAACGGTTTTACTTAAACAAATGAAGTAATTCTTAACCACTGAAGAAAGCAATTGGATAGACTAGATAAAAACAGGGGAAAATCATTTGTAACAAGCAGCCCTCTTCAAGGTGATTTGTTCTTAGTAGTGAATAAAGAAAAACACATTTACCTCAACTCCTGTCTGCACTCTATCTCTTTCCACACATGTACAAACAAACAACTTTTCATTTTTTTTTTGTTTCTACCTCTTTCAAATTGTTAAATATCCGTTTTAGTCAAAGAGCCCTTAGCTTTTTGCTAAGGGTCAAAACACCGAAGACAGGCAGGAAACCTCCTGGAAGGTAATAGCTAAATTCCATATATTAAGCAAACTTTTATATTAAAACTTATGAAGGATATTAAATAAAAACTATAAAAACGTAGTAAGGGCCTAATAACTTGACTAACTTCTCTGTATCTAGACATGAAATAAATAAAGAAGTCTGATAATATTATTACGTGCAATACTTTAGTGTTTTAACATTTTTTATTAGTTTTTCTAATAAGAATTTTGAAAACGTTGTAACCTGTAGAAAATATTATTTTTGTACCATTTTCAATTTTTCTGATGGATTATCACCGGTACTCAGTATTATTAGGAAACTACAGTATTTCAGTCCTCCAGGTCTATCTAGAGTTAAAACGTATACGTGACTGCTTGTGGTTTACAGTTGATTATATGTTCACTTCTTTGATATGAATATATATATAAACACTTTTTCTTCTTCTTGGAGTTTGGTCAGGGTTAATAGACGGAATCACCTTTTCGCCAACATTTCGTCTATTAACCTTGACCAAACTCCAAGAAGAAGAAAAAGTGTTTATTAGTAAATTGTGGTCAAGGAAACAATACCTTATATATATAAGGTACTGTATAAGGAAATATACAATACCTTACACAATACCTTAAGGTATAAGGTATTGTACATTCAAGATATATATATATATATATATAACTACAATATCAGGAAAGAAAATAAAAAGTTCTAAGACTTGTCGGTTACTTGATATAAAAACAACTCCTCTCATGAATAGCAGTAATTGAAAAGTAATAGAACAACATCTTCTATTCATTAGTTTAAAGTATGTAACAGAATCATGTAAATTGTTTTATGGGATCAACTTTAAGAACTTACTAAGACTTATTTTATTTCAAATTAAAAGTATATAGAATTGCCTAAAGATTAACTGGAATCCTAGGTGAGATTAGCGTGTCGACGTAACATGTTAATGTTATATTAATGTTATTATGATATGTGGTATTATATGTATAGTAATCAAGTATATGCTTACTGCAAGCTTTGAAATCTAACTTTTACGATTTATTAATAAATATGTAAAATGACAATTCCTATAATTATAATTTAAAACTGATAGGGTAAAGTTTCTTTTTAGATGAAGCTAAAAAGAAAACATTATTTATTTTAGATATGTTTGCAATTTTTAAAAGCTAATAAATAATTCAGCTTATTTTCTAATTGTGTAAAAGTTTTTAATTTAATATATCATGATATTTATAAATGAAGAAAAATACTATATATATCTTATAGTGAATTTTATTTTAATTTAAAAATTGAAAATGCAAAGAAATAAAATTGTGATTATTAAAAAGCAAACATGTTATAACACTTTCAATTAAATATGGCTTCATTAAACTTTTTGACTACAAATAAATTTAAAATGAAAATTCCACCGGCTTGATTTGAAATTAATGAATTTCAAGGGAATGCCATTATTGAAGTAGTGCTGAGATAGAGAAAACTCCGGATTTGATTTTGTCAAACTTCTTTAAATCTTATATTAACAATCATTTCAGTTTATTTTTTTTTATAAGAATATATAAAATAAATTGAACAGGTTCAAAAAGATTTGGTAAATAAAAAAAAAATCAGGGCACCGAATTATGAACATTAAAGCATATAAACAAATATATTCAAATTTTTAAGTCAATACATAGCGTTCTTGATTATTTAAAGAGTTCATTAAATAGCATTTGAATTTAAAATTGACTTCAAAATTTTATTCGCTTTTATAAAGTTACAACTTTTTTGATATGCTAATCAGTTTTAATGTTAATTGAAGGAAACTTTTATGTATTTTCATGGTAAACTGTTTTAATGTTAATTGATAAAAGCTTTTAGGCATGATATTTTCATAGTAAAAAGAGTTTTATGGTCGTAATTATTCATTATAATGTTGTTATTACTGAGTTCCATGCATAAATTATTTTCTGAGTAACCATCCGTTGAATCACGTTGACTGGTGAAATGTAAAAAACCATTACTTTAACAGTTTGTATTTGAACATTTCAATCAAATAGGCAGGAATTAATAGAACATTAAATTATATTTATAATGATATCTGTCATTGGTTCTATAGTTGAGTTGCTTCTATATTAAGAAATCTGTAAGCCGTTTTACCTTGTACACTTATTTTGGAGTATTTTTTTATTTTTTAAACCGATCCTCTAGCGGGTGATAACATCAGCCGTTTACCGGTTTTTTTTATCGGTGATTCTACAGATTCTACATTGGGAGTCCTACATTTTGCCTAACTCAAGTGTATTTAGAGTAGGGATCTTTAACGAGTACCTGACATCGTACAGGCTCGGGATAGACGGTTTAACGTCCTTCTTCGAGGGACGACACGCTCAGATTTATTCACCTCCCGCGTGAATAAATGGAGGGCCAGGTGAGGATTGAACCCCGGACTACCAGCCCAGAGGCGAGTACATTAACCACTGAGCTAACCTGGCCCATTTAGTTTTGGAGTAACTCAAGTATACTTTTGTATATCTTCAAGAACAACTCCAAAAGTTGTGGTCGAAATTGATAAAAAAACTCCAACACCAGTGCAGTAGCCAAGACGGTTTCCTCATTTCTTAATGTGACTTCCTCTAACCTCTGCAGTGTTAACTATATGCAAGTGTTCAGTAGTTTTCATTAGTTTTTATATCCATAAGGAATAAGCATAAAAGTAAAATATCTAAACTCAATTGTAGACTGGCCTACAAGAAAAATTTCTAGTTAGGCCAAACCCTGATGGTCCATAATTTTTTAAATGAAAAGTATGCTATAAAGTTAAAAAAAATACGACTTCAGTTCCACAACACACCATGTTTGCTTGGATATATATATTTATTTAGCCGCATTATGCTACAAATTTGCTAATTTACATAAAATATATAAACTTCATAAGAACAAATTATTTAAATTTTAAATTAATTAATATTTTAAAGTTAAATATATTTGAATAAAAAAAGGAAACCAAACTTATTTTTATTTTTGGAAATTTCGCTTAATCGCTTCGTATAATCTACCAACAGTAAGAAAAGGAATTCATATATTATTTTTTAATTTGAAGTTCTTAAAATTAAGGAATAGAGACAGAAGGAAATGTTTAGAAGTAAGACTTGAAGTTGCTCGTTTCAGGATCCTGTGTAGACCCTTCTACAGGTTTCCTGATGCCATTTTAAAATCAGTCCTTCATTAATTCTGATTTCTTTGACTTGATACTTTTATGCCTACAAAATAGTTTGTAAACCTAATAACAAATTAGTTATTAAAGGACTACATTTTAACTGATACAAATATGCTAGTAGAGAATAATTTAAAATATGACTATTATTGAATTTCAAATCCAACATCAGGTATTCAAACCTATTGAAAGTGAATTTACTAGTCATATATTTCTATATGTAATCTACTTTATCTGAGAAATGTTCTTTCCAATAAAAAGAACTGACATTTATTTTATAATAATTTAAAAGCTGGCTTTTTGAATGTATAATTCAATAACTCCCACAGATTAAAATGAAAAACTTATAAGCATTCAAGGAGTATTTTGTGAAACTAAATACACTCTTCAGGTTAATGTCAATTCAACTTTGAAAATCACTTGTGTGCTTACTTCAAAATTGAAAATTGTTTTGTTTTTTTTTAATAGCAGTGTTTTCTCTAAAAGTAAGGTATATTTTTTTTAATTTCATTATTTTTGATTGAATTTGAAATCCTGAATATAGAATGTCAAATAAGTAAAATTGATTATTTTCGATATTATTTAGTTTTACTTATAATCGAGGATTTCAGGTTGTCAAAGCTGGGCAAAAACTGTATGGCCCTATCTTTGCTCAATGGAGAAGGTTCAGAAACTTGGTGTATATATATATATATATATATCGTGCTTTTAGCGAAAACAACACAAATCAGTGGCTCACAATATCTACCAGTGGCTCGACTCGACTGGCATTTAAAATGTAGTTTTTTAAATACATTTATGTAATAAGAAGACTACGGAAGACACTGGGAATAGCGCCACCTGACCTGTGATGACTGGAAGTGCAGCTATCAGGCGTTTATTCTAGTTTAATACTACGTAGGACAGTCGTTTTTTCTTTTGTTTTTTTGTAAGTGATGTAGGGTCACGGAAGCTCACCTCCGCGTGGTCCACCACGGACGTATCTCGGAGGCTGACATTGCCTCTATCTTCGGCTAGAGCTTGGTGCTCCCGAGATGCAACGAAAGAGCTTTCACGTTAAAAGGCATCAGTCTGTTCTGTTATTACTCGCGATATTGGTGAAGAAGCAGGGTGCGCGGAATAATACCAAAACAGGCCTGACTCGATTTGTCTACCTCAAGATCGCAAACATCAATCGCTTTACTGCATTGAAAAGGTTGTTTCTTTTTAAAGGAAAGTAATGTTTTTTCTGGATTCAACTGATAAAACTGCAAAAAAAAAAATCTGCAAAGTTTTCTTTTACCTGAAATATCTGAATATTTTCAACATAAAATTTATGTAGTTAATGAATGCAGTGTTTTGACTTAATTTTCGGCTAAAAAAAATAGTATTCGGCAAAGACCTCATGCACTGACTTTACGCTGAACCCGTTTTGAAAATAGCCATTTAATAATAGCAATCAATATTTTTTTCTGCCTTATAATAGAAGAGTTCATATGCATCAAAAACGAAAAAAAATATTGCATTTTTAATTAAAAATACTAAAATTAATCTAAGATAAATATAAAAATTTAAATTTAATTTTATGAAAAAAAAAATATTTATTAGAATAACTATATAAATAAAAAATACCCAATATAAAGGTAAAAACCGAAAAAAGTATAAAAAAGTAAATTAAATCCAGAAGAAAGGCGTTCAGGATGATAGCTTAAAAAAATTAAAATCAAGGTTAGAATGTGACTGGCCTCAAAAAACACATAAAATAGAAAAAAATATAGAAAAAAAGAAAGAGACTTTACTTAAACTTAAAATCCATAAAATGGATCAAAGTTATTGAAAAAAATTATTGAAAAATTAAATTAAAAGTTAAAAAAAATTTAATGTTACCCAAATAAAATTTAAATAAAAATAACAAAAAAAAATAAATAAAGTTCCAAAGTTCTTTAGTAGACTACCGTTTTCCGAGTTTATATTGCAGTCATCATTATGCTATTATATCTAAAAAAATTACTTTAAATTGTTTTTTAATTGCTAGACTTAATTATCAGACCAACCACAAGAAAGACAACTTGTTTAGACCTATTCATTAACAAGTGGAAAAAGGCAATGATACAAACAAACAAATGAATATTATAGATAGAAGTGGGAGCAAAATGACTAGTAAAATCTGATTACAACGTAAATATTAAATTGATTTTTTAAAATAATATAAGAAGATATCGGCTCAGGACAAGGTACAACTTTAATTTTTCTTCTGAGGATGTACTAAGTTTGAGGTATGAAAGCCTATCAAGCTATAAAAACAACATATTGGATTTAAACATAAATATGTTTAAACTAATATTGAAATGGACCACTGTGATACAAAAGATAATATAATTTTATTTAATCGAACTATGTGATCATATTACAGCCAGTTTTCTTGTTAGCATTTGTGTAAAAAAGGGAATCGTGAACAAGAATATAGATTTAAAATGCCTGAAAGGAAATACTATACCGGTCGCATGAGAACACAAGCTGGGCCAAGTGGCTGTGAGTGCTTCTTACTGGTCTATACAACAAACTGAAAGCTTGTCAAAATAAAACACACACAACGTAACATTTGACTAGTGATATTTTATTAATACAAATACATATAATTTCTATAGAACATACACATTTTTTTTAAATCAATCTTATTTAAGGTCATATTAATAATTATGACTAGAATATGCCATCTCATCTACTATTAAATCAATTAAATTAATTATCTAAATTAACAAGGAAAATGAAGTTGAACCAAAACATCTATTAAGAAGTAATGAAATAAACACTGATGGTAAACAACATTTTATTAGGAATGATAAGTTTTCTTTTAAATTGGAATAGAATTCAGGAGTGGAACTGATCTGGAAATTTCTGTGAAAAAATGGTTGCTGGCCCATTAATTTAATTATTTATTTAAGGTATTTTTTTTTAGATATAATAACATAATAATAACTGCTTGTAAACTTGAAAGACGGTAGTCTACTAAAGAACTTTACAATTTTATTTTTTTTTGTCATTTTTATTTAAATTTTATTTGGGTGACATTAAATTTTTTTTAATTTTTAATTTAATTTTTCAATAATTTTTTCTTTTTTGATCCTTTTATTGGATTTTAAGTTTATGTTAAAGCCTCTTTCTTTTTTTTCTATATTATTTTTATTATTTTATTAAAACTATCGTAATTTGTAGTAAAGAAGTTTGCTTGCTGAGTAATAATAGCATCATCAGATTCATTATTATTCAGCAAGTTTATTTTTGGGTTCTTGTCTGCTGATTCTATGATAATTACTATAAAGTCTCATGTGAAATGCTCTACTCAGTCGTTTTCTAAATAAAATTGAAGGTGGAAATCCCGTTCTGCAGGCACTTGACATGACATGTAGACATGTTGAGTATGTTTCTGCTAAAACAAGAGCAACTGTCATGTTATATCTGAATAACAACCAATATCGACAAATAGCTAGTTTTTCAAACAATAAAAAAACTCCCCTCATTATCATTTTCTACTTTGATTATCAGTGGAGTGTTCGGTTTTTTATAATTTTTGTCATAAAATATTTTATGAATATTTAAAATATTGCGATTGCTAAATAATATTGATTTTAAACTAATTTATCTATTCCTCGCTGGGGTGGAGTAAAATGATGAACAATTACGCTTGTATTGAACTAAATATATTAACTAAAATGTATAAAAAGTTCTAGCATTTTAACTGTATATTACGTACAAATCTAGAAAACTTTCTAAATTATACATACCCATGTTAAATACGGCCAACATGACAAGCCGATTAATGATTATCATGAATTATCATATGGCAAAATTAGACTTTTATAACAGTAAGAGTCTATCAACAAGCAGCCAATATTTCATACTGGATTGGTTTTGAGACACTTAGTGTTTTATGTTTTGACAAAAAGTGTTTATGAATTAGAACTACATTTGAAATTAGCTTTGATAAAGTAAAGATATATTATATAAAATAGTAAATCATGTTTAAATAGAAAGAGGTAAACATTTAATACGTCAAAATCTTATGCCATTCTAAAGTTCAGCCACAGAATTGTTAATTTTACTAATTTTTTTTTTGAATGGGTTCATTGTGAAAGGTTTGACTATTATGAAATGATAAAATAAAGTAAATAAATCAACTGAATTCAATCCTTTGATTGTCTTTACGCATTCAACTAAAGTTTTCGTGTCCAGCTGGAGATATTGAGAGCTCTGATCCCAAAACATCAAGAAATGCTTTATCATTTTTAGAAAATAATATAAATGACCAGAAACTTTGACTTTGATTTTCTGAAAAATTATTTCCTCCATACTGTGGACTCTTTACATTCCATGTCCATGTTTCCAAAATTGTTTTCATTTCTTGAGAACATAAAGAATAAAGTTCTATTTGAATTAAATTTTAGTTTGTTTACTTTTAAAAAATTTTTTTATATCAGAGTCACAAAGTTGTTTTTGTTAACAGTACTTTGTACTGTTCATTACATGTGCAATCTGTTATAGTATGGTATTCACACATGATGGGGAATTTCAAAAAAAGTAAGTCTCCACACAAAAGAGTTTTTATTTTTATTTTTTTATTTATTTATTTTATGTTTTTATTTCTTAACATAAAGCTGTTTTGTATGAAGTTTTAATTGTTTTTTGAATTCCCATCATTTCTGCTGTTTTAGTTTATGTTTATACATAAAATCTTAAAAATTGAAAAGCCAAGTGGCAAAAGTTTTCTCTTACTAACGTTTCTACCCTCCTAAAAACATACAAAACTGGAAAAAACCGAATGTTGAAGTTCTTTTGGTCAAATGCTATTTGTATGTTTTTGTTTGATTGATGTCTAGAAGAGTAATGTAAATTTTTTTTATTGGAATTAAAGATTATTTTATCATTAAATTTCTTATACATCAATGTAATTTATTATAAAATATCGTAAAAGCATGAATTATAAATGTCTACTATTCGAAATTTGGTCGGTTATAAATTTTACCCTTTGAAAGTCATAAATAAGATCAACGTGTTATTTTGAAATGTATACTATTGTGTATATGTGTTTGTGTGATATGCAGTCTTTGTAGGTAAATTAATTATATATTTTAAAGACCTGATTAAATTCTGTGGCTGTTCATTTTTATAATTTATAACTTAATCAACTATAATTATTTCTTATTTATATAATAAGGGGTCTTACGTCCTCAACTGAAACTCTGAGTACGATTAAAACTGCAGTTATTTACGCTACAAATATTAATTTATTGTACTAATTTTTTTTTAAAATAAAATAGAGAGCATGAAGTAGTATGGTCTTGCACGTTCATACCCAAAGGTTTGTACTCTACTTGCCGGGAATGTATGATAGGAGGCCTTCAATTCCAGCTGTAGGTATGTCGACGTGGTAAAGCTGAGGGGTGCTGGGAAGAGGCGGGGCTCAGAAGAGGTCGACGTCGAACATGTCGAGCGACTGGGGGCGGAAGCCGTCGGGAGCGGAGCAGTCTTTAGGAGTGCAGGTGACACGGCCTCCTTGCCCGCACTCGCACTGCAGACAGGTGCCTGTCTCTCGTGGCAGAACCTCTCCCACGCGGTACTCCACGCCTTCGCAAAAAACAATCAATTCACCACACTCATTTAGAGCCTCTCTTTCATAAGACTAAACAGCTATTTACCTGTTAGTTTATTTTGCCTAATGTTTATTTCTAAGTATCAATGTGTTGTTAACATTACTCATAGTCAATAAATCGTAATCTTATTATAACAGATAATAAACATATTTAACATAAATATTCACCACGTAATAAAAAGAAAATCGATCAATATAATAATAAACTGTCTGTTGTCTGTCAATGTCTACCTGTGTTGACCTTTATGCGAGCCTGAGCCGTTAAGCCACATCGCTTCTAAATCAAGTCAGGTTGCTTTTGTACGATTTGTCCTTTAGCCGTCCCATGACCACATGGTGACGCCCAAGGTGGACCACTCGGAGTAACAGTATTTTAACACGCGCATCTTGTTACACTGGGGTCGAAATACAACATGGTACAGCAATATGAAGACCCATGTAACTTATTCCTTTATCTGCGGCTTACTCTCTCATATTTTCTTTTCTATACCTACATTAGATTTCTTGTTTTTACTATTGAGTAGATGAAGTTTGTGAAATCTGTGAAAAACGGTTTTTCTAATGATTTTTCGTACATATTTGTTATTGTATTTCCTGTGATAAACTCAATTTGGTATCTAGACCTTGTGTACCTCGGACATGTCTCTAAAATATGCTGGACTGACTCATTAGGAGCTCCACAGACACATTCTACACTTGGTCTTAACCTGAACCTAGCCAAATAAGCTCCGAAGTTTCCATGCTCAGTGAGGAATTGCACTAATTTGTGATCCATCCTTAGATGTGCATATTGTTGACGCACTCTGACCGAGGGAAGGAAGGTGTCAATGTCTACCACAGAAATAACCAAATGGTATCTGGTGTAGTGGGGTAGCAAATATTTTTACATCCCGGAGCTTTCGCACCCCCACCCCCCGGTATTTATTTTCATGGGTTTCAAGGATTAATTTTATACTGTTGTTATTGATCCCAAACTTACATCTTATACCAAAGATTTTTCAAAACAAAAACGTATAGTTGAAATCATAAAAAAAAAAATTAAATTTAATTAACTGGTTATGAACAAAATATAATAAATTTTCAACCCATTTAAAAAAAAACTAGTTTTGAAGAATTTAAAATAAATTTATTTTTAATTTGCAAATATTACAGTTGAAAATCTGTTTAACAACAGTTTTTTACAAATAAATCATAAAACGATTACGACTTTGAAAACTCATTTTGGTTTAGTATTTCAGATTTTTTGTTAGTTGTTTATTTTTTCAATTTTCTATTTTAACAATCTCAAAATGCCACCCTCTGGCATGTGCCTACCGGGGCAGAACCCCCCCCCCCCAATAGGGACAGACATTGATAGAGAGAAAGTAGGAGAGAGAGAGAGAGAGAGAAGAGAGAGAGAGAGATGAGAGAGTGAGAGAGAGATGAGAGAGAGTGTGAGTGAGAGAAGAGAGAGAGAGAGAGTGAGAGAAGAGAGAGAGAGAGAGAGAGAGAGTGAGAGAGAGAAGAGAGAGAGAGAGAGAGAGAGAGAGAGAGAGAGAGAGAGAGAGAGAGAGAGAGAGAGAGAGAGAGAGAGAGAGAGAGAGAGAGAGAGAGAGAGAGAGAGAGAGAGAGAGAGAGAGTGAGAGAGAGAGAGAGAGAGAGAGAGAGAGAGAGAGAGAGAGAGAGAGATATGAGATGATAGAGAGGAGAGAGCAAAGAGAAAGAGAATGTTTTTTATTCGAAAGAGAATTTTATTCGGAACGTCACACTGAATCATTTATTTATTACTCGTATTTCTGAGCTATTGTTCATAATGATAATAATAACATTTATATATATTAATAATACCAAGGAGCTTTTATTGTATGGCTTCTTTTATTATCTTCTCAAGCCAAGTAAAATTAAGACTTACTGTACTATTTGATTCACTTGGAAACTTAAGGTATGACCAGGATTTATCGAAATTCATTTTGAATCTATGTGAAAGATTTACAAAAGGAGACCAATTGTTAATTGCATATAGATATGAGAAGATTAAGCGATGAGGAGCTGACTAGACAAGCGTGTGGGGTCGATGGTTGACGAAAACAAGGAGACAAGCCGTTAGGGGGCTCTTCTCTAATGGGATTTCAGTTGGAAATTTAACATGTGTTGCCTGACTAATGCCTATAATCAGACTCTGTCACTATTTGATTCTACCTTTGCCAGTCCCAGGATTACCTGTGACCAAGCAAAATCCCACTGCGAAATGCCTCACATACTCCAACAACAGATAAATATGAATAAACTCCATACCAATGTAAATAATATCTATCTTATCAAATACAGTATGATTTAAACAATAATTAGTATGAAATAATTATTCTTATACTATAAACATACTGTACCAAACCATTCTTTTAAATAAGTTGCATTCATTTTCAGATAACTGTTAACATATTTGTCAGACCCAACCTGTCAAAAAAGACAGTTCTTTATTATTTAGATGTTTCAGTATGATGGATAAAAAAAAAAACAATGACATCCATTTTCCATAATTTTTCAATTTACCAAACAATTTCCTTTTTAATGTAGTTCCATAACATTTTGCTTAAAAAAAATAAAAAAAACAATCAAAACAGACAATTTTATAAAAATAATCATTAAACTTGAAAATAACTAGTTTGTTCAAAGAAGCACCATTTTATCCTTTTATGGTTAATGAAGTATATAAATATATAAACATTAGTGTTTCCATAAAAACTGTGCGAGTAAGTTTGTTGCAATCATTAGAAACAGATGTAGCGTTTTCAAATGTTTTGAATTAAGTTTTTATGACATATAAAGTGGCTCATGCGAGAGTAGGAGTATGCTATTAAATATAGTTGCTTAGTCGTAAATTTTAAATTAACTTTAAAATCAGTTTTTATCTGCAAAGGTAAATATTAATACATTCAAGCTTTGTTTTTAACATCGTTATTTACTAATATGCAACTAAGCATATTCTGCATAACAGGCATATGTAGTAATAGATTACACAATAATATTGCTTGAATTTCGTATCTATTTTAATGAATTTTAGTATGCTATACAAATGCTTTGACACAAAGGTTGTAACACAACAATACTAAAGTAAACACTTATTAACAAAAATTACAGCCACAATGCCAACTTTAAATATGTCATCGATGTATTCAGTCTATATACGCAGAAATGTGCCTTTATTGTGGCGTATTAAACGTTATTAATATCAAGTTCAGGGTCCAGATATCTATTTTGATGGATAGAGTAACCGAGTGTTGCGCCGTATCGTGGGGAAATATAGTGATGTACTGCAATAAGGCAGTGAATAAAAAGAGAAATTACCAAGTTTTTAGGCTCCTGCTTTGATGATAAAGTGAACATTTTTAGTAATTTTATTAAAAAAAATATTTGTTTGGTTGATAAATAGTTGAATGGAACAGTGCTTATTTATGATAAAATAGATTAAATTGGGAAATAAACGGAAAAGAAAGGAGGTATTGTAACAATAAAGTAAAAAGGGTCAGATTTGTATGAATACTCAGGCATAAATTTGCAGACCTTAAAAGTTTATTGAATCTAATACAAAGGTCGACAAGATACATGAGCTAATGAAAACATTTCAGGAAATACGTATATACATAACGTTGAAAATTGTAGGCAACTTTGAATCCGATATAATGAAATTAATGGTACGATTTTCTCGTTATAAATTTTAGAGCGAATGTAGGTATATTTTGATACCAAGTGAGATGCTTTTGTTAATAATAGGTAGAGATATCAAGCTTCTACTGAGCACATTATTCAGAAATCTAAATAAAAAATGAGAAAACCAGACAGTTTAATTCAAAATTTGCAGGAAAATTAAAACATTATGATTTTTTGAGCGATTTTCTTATTAGTACTGGTACTGTTAGTCTATGAACTCACAGGCTAATTTCTGACGTAAATAATTAAAACATCTGGAGTGGCCTACACTCAACTTTACTATAAGTAAATATAGTATCAAATTTTTTGGGTATATAATAAGGCATTTAGACATTATATAAATGTATTTATTCCTGGAGACGATACATATAGTCATTGAACCTATAGTCATTCAATATATAGAATTGAGTCTACGTATTCAATTCTGAAACCAGAGATGAAAAAAGTCCATGAATGAATTAATAAATCATTTAAATACATGCATATTATTATTACCACTGAGGTTTAGTATGATTTATATTATTAATATGGCAAACCGTCATACCTCGTACGATGATGTTGGAGTCGTTGGAGCGCTTTCGGACGTTGTCCATCTTCAATCGCAACTAACCTACTGAGCTGTAATAGAGGGGGTTGGTTTTCTGTCAAGTCCACTGCTATCCTCATATTATTACTTTGATTTTTTTTTTTTATAACAGCTCAGTAGGTTAGTTGCGACTGAAGATGGACAACGCCCGAAAGCATTCCAACGAGTCCAAAATCATCTTACGGTTTGCCATGTTAATAATATAAATAAAACATTTATTGAGAACTTTACCCATTGTAGAGGTACCCACTTAAGTAAGTAAGGCAAAATCTAGACTTTCGAAGCATAGCATTCTGGAGTAGTCCTTACTAAATTATAGTGGGTGCCAATTAAGTAATGCACTTTTCCACCTCTGGAACAGCTTTTAACGTAAAAAAAAAACCCGTAGATTTTTTTATATCGAAACAAACAACGTTGTAACCAAAACTATGTTTCTTTTCTTTTTAAATCAAATCGGACAAGTAGAAATAAATGGAGATATGACGAGCAAGCACACCTCTGGCTGGAATTCAATTGCCGTCCTCACAAGGCGTGCCTGCTCTACATCAGGTCGCCTCACCAGTCCTAACGAACCCAATCCAATACCTTTCCCTTATCTTTCCCCACTTTAGTTCCTTTTTAATCTCAAAAAAACATCTCCACTTCTCTCCCACTTGATCACGTACTGGCCTTTCGCTACAAAACCTTTAAAAAGGATATACTTTTGCACCTTGTTCTCCATCCCATTTCACAAATAAACCGGTAATTCACTTTCATGGAGAAATCCTTAATTAATTTATTTTGAAAAAACCGTTAATAAAATAAGAATTTAATAAATCACTTTTGATTTAATGTTTTAGTTAATTACGCAAATAACTATTGAAGGGATATTTTAAAGGTTTATTTAAATTGTTGCTTTCAGATATATTTTTTAAGCATCTCTGCTTGCCAGCGCGTCACTGAATAGCTCAACAGCCAAGAGTGGCGGTTGGCTAATAAACAAATAAATAACAACAGTTTTTGAAATAGTTTAAGGTTTAAGAAGAGAAACAGGAAACGTTTGAAATCTGTACAAAGTAGACATATAAGATTCAATTCTGATTGAAATCAGCTAACTTTAACATTTGTAACTTATTCTGTTTTCACTTCTAACCTTCTGTGATGACTAATTCAGTTCAAACAATTGAAATGACTGTTTTAGCTGTCATATACTATGCGTTATTCATTGCTGTTTATTAAACTTGAATAAGATGCCATTTTAATTTGTTGAACTTACAATAAAGCTGGATGGTCAAAATTTAACTCATTACTTTGTAATAAGCAATGTGTAGTAATGTAATACTTCATTACATGTCCACAGAGAGCTGTAATAGGACGTTTTATACTACGAGTATTTATGGAAAATAACAAATAGTTAAGATTAATAAATATAAATTATACACACTTTTTTAGAGAATTACGAATACATTTAGAGCAGGGGTGGGGAACCTTTCTTCGAGTAAAAGCCATTTTAGCACCGTCCACGTCCCAAAAAGACCACCACGAATGGATAAGCAAATTCTTATATAATAGCTACATTGCAAAATCCTCCAATTTATCATTATATTACTCGATCAGTGAATCTAAATTGTTTTGCATATTTCAAAAGATTCAGCACTGTCCTTACTACCTTCGTTTATTACCTTTGTTAACTCTGGAAAATGATTTCCTAAAAGCTTAGACTTTTCAAGTAATGATTCATGAATACTCTTCTTCCTAAATGCCAGAATTTCTTGTCTTTATTACCAGAATTGTTTTTTTTTTTATATTTTGAAACATTTTTCTCAACAAACCGCAAAAAGACCGCATTTCATGGTTCAAAAGGTCACATGTGGCCTTAAGGTCAAAGGTTCCCCACACCTGCTCTAGTGGGTCATTACATGTGAAGACTAATTAGGAATATTCAAGGTGATACATGACATTCCTAATAACATTTCATTTTAAATACCATAATAATTAGGTGTTCTGATAAAATAATAAATTCATTGTGACATATAAATCTTTGGATTTTTTATACTAAAAACAGCGTTTTCTTAAATTATCTATTTATAGTAACCCAATTTACTTAACCTAACAAAATAATTTAATTAAATGACACTCATCTATAATTTAGGTCTTAATTAAAATTACATAAATAAGAAAAATGAAAACAGTGTTAAAGACATTAACAAATTTTTCCAGCTGTTTGAAGAAAGTAGTTTATTTATTTCAGGAAGCTGGAAAATGTGTTTAAGACTCCCGTAATCTGTTTAAAAAACTCTTATCAGCAACTCTTGCAGG
Source organism: Hermatobates lingyangjiaoensis (assembly GCA_026182355.1). Taxonomy (NCBI): domain Eukaryota; kingdom Metazoa; phylum Arthropoda; class Insecta; order Hemiptera; family Hermatobatidae; genus Hermatobates; species Hermatobates lingyangjiaoensis. The sequence goes on along the minus strand of JAPFBL010000281.1, from coordinate 180,965 downwards.
CATGTTTGCACTTCTTTAACCAGCCTCTGCAATCTTTAGAAAACTTTTAATTTTTACGACTGTTGGTTTACTTGCGTAGTTTTGTTATAATGAAGGTTTATAAACAGTTTGGTAATTTGAGCTGCTCGATCTTGTTTTTATCAGTAGATTTGAAAACTAATTTGAAAATATAATTTCTGAAACAGGTTGACAGTATATTGTATATAAGACACTGGCTGATGGGGGACAATTATTTCAATTACTTAACAACACTATATATATACAAGTTGAAAATTCAAAAAGAGTAACAAACAGAGTAAGGAAACACACTTACAGACTCAAATTTTCAGGTAATCCGTCTTCAGGAGAAAAGAGAAAGGGAGACCAAGCACGTTGTAGACGCAGCGGCTATATATATATTATAATATAAAAAAGAAATAAATACTACAGAATAAAAAATATTAAAAAATAAATATTTTTATAAATAAAAAAATAAAAGGAATAAAAAAAATTATCTTTTAAGGTTAATAATTTTTTTTATTCCTTTAATTTTTATTTTATTTGTTTTATTTATTTATTTTGTAATATTTTTTATTCTCTAGTATTTATTTCTTTTTTCCTCTTTCGCATATTTAGTTTATACTTATTTTGTCTTCTTCACTTACTATTAGTTTGTTTTAACTTATTTCATTTTCCTAGATTCTTATTCTTAACTAGTTTTCTATATTTATCTTTTTATTTAGTCTCTACCTTTTATTTACCATTACAACTAAAGACAATTTTTTGTATTGTATTTATTTATTTTTTCTTTTCTCTATCATTATTTTTGATTAATTCAGTTTGTTTTTTATTGCTTATGATTTTTTATCTAGTTTATATATTTACCTAACTAGTACTGCTTATCTTAATTTCTGTTTATAACTTCTCTTAATTCTATATTTTAAGACTGGGTAAGGGGGGGGGGGGGCAGCACTGGCGGTTGCCGGGTTGGTTACTTGCCGTTGCGTCTACAACGTGCTTGGTGTCCCTTTGTCTTTTCTCCTGAAGACGAATTACCCAAAAGTTTGAGTCTGCAAGTGTGTTTCCTTACTCTGTGTGTTACTCTTCTTGAACTCGTATTGTGTCCAGTTTGGGTCGTATTTCGGTTTATTAAGTGATATATATATATATGGTTACTAGCCGTTGCGTCTACAATGTGCTTGGTGTCCCTTTCTCTTTTCTGCTGAAGACGGATTGCCCGAAAATTTGAGTTTGTAAGTGTATTTATTTACTTTGTGTCCTACCTATCTTTGCAATGCCAAGGATTAAAACCACAACAGTCAAAGTGCATAAAGAATAATATATAGTACGCTTGACCTTATTTTTTTTATAATTTCATCATATGATGAAATGAAACATGATGATGAAATCACAAATTTATCTTTGAGAAATAAAAAAAAATTATAAACAGTAGATTAGGAATAAGTGAGCATGTATAAAAATGTCCTTTATGTTAATATATTTGATGATTCACGAGAAACAAAACTTATATCAGAGTTGTAATGATTGACAGAGTTGTTTCTTCAACAGCGATTTCCTGGGAAAGGTATTTTTTCTTTAAATCTAATCATAATCATAACACGAAATAACAAGTTAAACAGAAAGTTTATCTGTATATATAAAATACAAAGTTTGCCTATCTGTCCGCTATACAAGTAAAACTGGAGACATTTCAATACAAAGGAATTTATGGATCTTATATAACTTTTTCGAACTATCTACGGTATTTTGATTTTGATCAGTGTCTTTTTTTCGGATATGCCCCGCATTTAACCAAAGCGCCGGGGCATAATTTACCAATGATTAGATGAGCTAGTGTTTCATAATAGTTTGTAAATCGTATATTTACCCATGACGTTGCAGGTATCTGGGGGTAGGGTAGTGGTCGAACTTGCCTCCTCTGTCGTGTTTTTCAGGTCTATAGGGCTATCCCAAGTGTCTTCGATACCTGTAAAAATAGTAAATATTATTCAATTTGTTGCGTTATTAACTAGTTCAATCAATTTGAATTATTACACATTTGAATCATATTAAATTATGAATTGGTAATCCGTACACCCGTGCCTTTAAGGTAAAAATAGGTCTGAACAGGTTATATGAATGTCAACCAAAAACCAATAACCCGAATAGGCAATTAATTATATATTTACGAAAACCACTAAGTCAATAAGCTCTTTCACAGTTCTCACTAACTTACCGCACAACGTACTGTTTACACGTTTTCAATTTTGTACATGGCGATATAGGTCTTTTAAACTGTTGCGGCAACACTGACGGAGGCCAGTGAGGAACCAGGTGTTCCCGCCATCTTTCATTCTGAATTCGATTCTTCGCTTCAGTGTACCCTTCACCAGCGCTTGCATGCTTTGCGGGTTTGCCGCCATTGATCTGGCCAGATCATTGTACTTTGTATATAATATTGTATACTGTGTGGGGACCTATGAAATAATGTTATATTAGAATGCTTCTATTATAAATATGTATCTAAACATAATAAATAACTATCAGAGCCCCACAAAACCTTTCGGCTTCCTAATCCTTGTAAAACATTGAATAACATTTTATAAACACTTAATATAAGTATAAAATTGGGTATACAATTCAGCAAATATATACCCATGATTATAATTTTCTCTTGAGCATATTGGAATACATGGTATTCCATGCTCAGGACTCATTCGCTCACTCACTCACAGGACCAATGTCCTGTGTCATTTAAATGAAACAGGATTCCACTTCAGGAAACATGAAATGACAACTGCAGAAACCATATTTTGGTAACATCCGTCTTTAGGACAAATAAAAACAGAAACAAAGAGGTTACACAGACTGTTACATGGTGACACTCAGCACAGCCAACATTACAATTGTGAAGTATGAGGAAGACAATAAACAAAAATAATAATCTTTAAAGAAGGTCAAAGAAGGAGAACAAAAGCTTAAATTGATTGATGACAGAGTGAAATAAAGGAGGAAACCAATAACTAAATCTGAGTAAAATAAAAAAATATATCTGGAGTAGCCTACACTCAACTTTAATATAAGTAAATTCATTCCTGGAAGTAGTAAAGATAGTGATTGAACCACAATTGATCCATATATCATCGGTTTTACCACTTTTCAAAAGTCAAAGTGAAGATTTCATGTTACGAAATAATCTCTTACACGAGAGAATTACTTTTTTTCCTGTAGGCAGTGGATCTCCAAATCATTCTTCCAGTCACATCAGTGCAAGCCGTAATTATCAGTTCCAGACCAGAGGACTACTACTGCTAAATTCTCATCCTGCAGTTCTTAGTAAGGTCAGTATACTGTGACTATTCCTTACTGTCAGTCTGTCAGGGGAAGGAGTGGTATTCGTGGCCGTATGGTCTTGCCGCTTTGCATTGTCTGAGGACAGATTGCGGACAAAGTAGCAGCGTCTAAACAAGCTTTTGGATGCACACTCATGCAAACCCACCCACTTCCACTTCCACACATACACACATACACATCATTAAAAAAACGTCATAAACCGACTTTCAGGACCTCAAAACATGTAATTCCGTTAAAATGTCAACATCGAATTAAGATAGTTTTTTCCATATACCGATTCTAAATACAAAAAATTTATAATTCTTGGACAAAGAAACATCTAGACGATTTTTAGAGTAATAGAAAATCTAACTTGCAAACGCCATAGGCAAGAAACTAGGAATCGAACACCAACTGCATTCATGAATACATGTGATTCCACCACGTTTGGAATTTAATTTTAACAAGCATTTAGTTAGTTTTCTAGACAACTTACTGTCCTACAAATATTTGTATATGGTTCCGAACTTTACGAGGGAGGTAGATGAAACTTAGTTCTCCGCGCAAGATCTAGTTCCATCAAGGAAGGTTAGGAATTAAAATTTCAAGAATCCAAATACATATTATCAAAACAATGTGTACAATATGCTTTTTTTATTTTATTCCAAACTAAGAATTGATCCATATATCATCAGTTTTATCACTGCAATAACACTTTTAAAAAGACAAAGTGAAGAGTTCATGTTAGGAAATAATCACTTACAGGAGAAATTACTTTTTTTCCTATAGGCTGTGGATCTCCAACGACCAACGTCCAAATAATATTTCCATGCACATCAGTGCACGTCGTAATTATCAGTTCCAGGTCAGATAATTTTTTCCATACACAGATTCTAAATACAAAAATTTTATAATTCTTGGACAAAGAAACATCTAGACGATTTTTAGAGTAATAGAAAATCTAACTTGCAAACGCCATAGGCAAGAAACTAGGAATCAAACACCAGCTGCATTCATGAATACATGTGATTCCACCCTCGTGGTGTTGATTTTATTCTACAAGCATTTAGTTAGTTTTCTAGACAACTTACTGTCCTACAAATATTTGTATATGGTTCTGAACTTTACCCGGAGGGAGGTAGATAAAACTTAGTTCTCCGCGCAAGATCTAGTTCAATCAAGGAAGGTTAGGAATTAAACGATGTTTAAAAACCAAATACGTTCTATCTAAACAATGTGTACAATATGCTTTTTTTATTTATAACAAAACATATATAGTAATATATATATATATATATATACCAATTAGATGAAACGATTCTTCGAACTGAATAAACCAGAATTTTTAAAAAGAACACATAGAAAAGAAATCACTGAACTCACTACTATATTTCGATGTCCTCGTCTTCAGGAAAAGATGTGAATCGCTCCAAAGGCTGATAACGACTCATATATATATATATATATATATATATATATATATATATATATATATATATATATATATAGTAATATATTAGTCTAGCTTCAATAATGCAACACCTTTAAGCCGACGTTTCGTCTATATTTGTAGACATCATCAGGGATACATCAATACAGAGTTTAGTTACTCTAACATTAAACATAATTATATTACATTATTTAATTAATATGCATAATTACCTTGGTATTTTTCTATTATGAGGAACTAACTACATAACGGTTTGTGTTCAAATCAGCTAGTGTGCTAGTGTGTGTAAATAATGTAATATAATTATGTTTAATGTTATAGTAACTAAACACTGTATTGATGTAGCCCTGAAGATGTCTACAAATATAGACGAAACGTCCGCTAAAGGTGTTGCATTATTAAAGCTAGACCAAACTCGATAAGAAAGAAAAATAGTGTTAAATAAATGTTATAAAATTCTTGGACAATGAAACATCTAGACGATTTTTAGAGTAATAGAAAATCTAACTTGCAAACGCCATAGGCATAACAGGAATCGAACACCAGTTACTTTCATGAAAGGATTCCACCCTCGTTGTGTTATTTATTCTACAAGCATTTAGTTAGTTTTCTAGACAACTTACTGTCCTACAAATATTTGTATATGGTTCCGAACTTTACCCGGAGGGAGGTAGATGAAACTTAGTTCTCCGCGCAAGATCTAGTTCCATCAAGGAAGGTTAGGAATTAAACGATGTTTAAAAACCAAATACATATTATCAAAACAATGTGTACAATATGCTTTTTTTATTTATAACAAAACATATATAGTAATGAATAACAAATTATCAAGATTAAAAAATAAATTAAAAAGTCAAAAATTAAATTATATCATGATAAAGTTATCAAGATTATCGGCAATAGAGGGAGGTATGAGTGATTTAAGGCATGAAAAATTTTTAATACTTTTAATTAAAGGTATAAAAATCTTTAACAAAAAAAAAATTAAAATAACCAAGAAAAAGATTAAGGTTTTACGGAGATTTAAGATGATTTACATTTCACTTACTAAGTCATAATTGAAAATTGTACTAACAATTAAAGGTAATAAACGGTTTCATTTTTTTTGTTCCAGTATTATGAATGAAATAGAAATAAGTTATTATATGGGGCGATAGCTCTTGAATCTATAATAGAAGGGTATTTTATTATTCTTTGGAGGGAAAGCCATTCCACACTTTCTTTATTTTATCAGTAAAATAACTCTTAAAGCGACCTGAAGCCTGAATCATCAAATAGTGTTAGTAATTCTTTAATTACTATCTTTTAATTGCTGAAGTTCACCAACAGTTGTTACATATATTGCAGATTTGGTACCATTCAAAAATATATAATCTTCAACTGCATTTCAGAGCCAATTTATCGACATGTTAAGAGAAAATATAAAAATACGTATTTTAAATGGCTTCAAAAAGTCAGCTGTTATTTGTATTTATATTCAGTAACATAAAGTCTTTTGCTACTTAGATGTGACAGCCAAGGCTAGTTTTTTAAAATATAAACTAGTTATTTAGAAGTAAATTTATCTGTTTCCTATGCCACGACTTGAAATTGTTTTTTTAACCACACACTGTAAAAAGAGTAAATCCTCAGCAGATCATTAATTAAAAAAAAAACTCCGTCCCCATCCGTCCAATCTCTCTTTAATTAATAAGTGAAGAGTAATTAAAAAATAATAATATTGCTTTACAATTTTGAGACGACCTAAAAAATAAGCATTAAATAAAACACTCAAATTTGCCATGCCTGTACTGATGCTCAAACTGAAAAATATTTAATTTTTATGTTATTTTTATAAATAAAAAATGATTGATTAAAATACAGCTGTCATAATTATATCATTATGAAATCATCAAATTCTTTTGACTGTTTGACTGAAGAATGAGGTTGTTAGTTGGAGTACACTTCCTGTTAGAGCTCTTGTTCGTAACTCCACCTCTTTTGGATGTACTTTACTGTCAGGGTGATGTATGATCTTGATGCAGGCTACTTATTAAATCAGTTTATCTGTGAAGACACGTACACATTAAGTTTTTTTTTAAAAATTTGAGAATATTTTTTATTTATTGCTTTTGTAGCTTCGAAGATAATTCCAAAATTTCAAAGACTCTAGAATTAGTAGTTTAGGAGAAAAAAAAGGTTTTTGGCAAAAAAAATTACTTTCCCATCATGCATAATTGCTCCCAAACAATAGAGCACATCTACAAGAAGAGATCCATTTTTTTTAAAGTATCAATTTGATCCATCAAAGATTGTGGACCGTGGCGTGGCCACAATCTTTGGATACATACTCACCCACACATCCACCCACACATACAGAGACATAATCGAGAAAATTTCATAAAACGACTTTTTGGACCTCAAAACATATCATTCCGTCAAAATCTCGAGATCGATTTTTTTCACGATCACTATACTTTACTTATAGTAAAGTAAAAATAATTGATTAAAATATAGCTGTCATAATTATATCATTATGAAATCATCAAACTCTTTTGACTGTTTGACTGAAGAATAAGGTGGTTAGAGGTGGTTGTTGGAGTACATTTCCTCTTTTGTAACTCTGCCTGCTTCGGATGTATTTCATCATCTGGCTTATGAGTCATCTCGATGGAGGCTAAGTGTGAAGCCAGTTCAGTTGTGAAGATATGTACGGGGTAAGATGGGCTAATAGTCTGAAACAATGGTCCGAACGAAACTGGTAAGTCAACCCTTAGATTGACTTTTCTTATTTACTGTAGCTGTATTAATCTTTCAGTAACTCTTACTTTGAGTTAAAAGTTACACATTTTTTTATCCTAATGAATATATTCTTGTGAGGATATCAAATACAAAATTACATTATTTCATTTGTAGATTACAAAAAAGAAAACTTTGTCATGGCCTCTCTTTGTTGTCTACGAATCATAACTAAACTTCATATTTGACAAATTGAGCTTCATGTAAGTGAACTTGTAACTCAACTTTGAAATGAAATTACTATTATTGATTATATGTAAAGAAGTACGATTTATATGATTTTGTGTTTATTATGAGATTTAATGATTTTTAGTAAGATAAAAATTTGTCGCTGGTCTCCTGGCAGGAAGTATTCAAGTTAGATTACGGTTCACAATGCGGTAATCAGGTTTGTTTGGGATCCTTTGATGGTAACATGGGTGGTCAGTTTCAGCCTGGTTGACTTGAAGATCCCTTGAAGTATGCCCGTCCCTCTTCTTTACAGGATGAGTTGCTAGGTGACTGTAAAAGTTTCTAATTACTGAAGAAAATTATACTGCTTCATGCATTCATTCTCTGCTTGAAAAATTATGCAGCCTTTTGCAATGATAGAACTAAAACTAAACCAGAAAAAGTGATTCTCAAATTTTTTTGCACGTCACACTTTTAATAATTTAAAAATTTGGTGGCACACTAAAAATTAGATAAATGAAAAAAAAAACATAATTAACTGTTATACCTATTTATTTTATTTTTTATTGTTTAAACCGATCCCCTAGCGGGTGATAACGTCAGCCGTTTACGGGCTTTTTGTTTCATCGGTGATTCTACAGATTCTAAATAGGGAATTCAAAATTTTTCCTAAGTCAAGTGAATTTTGAGTAGGGATCTTTAACGAGTGCCTAGCATCGTACAGGCTCAGGATTGACAGCTTAACGTCCTCTCCGAGGGACGACGTACTCAGATTTATTTACCTTTCGCTTGAATAAATCAAGGGCCAGGTGGGTATCGAACCCTGGGACTACCAGTCCAAAGGCGAGTACATTAACCACTGAGCTAACCTGGCCCCTAGAGAAAGTTATACCTATAATACGATATATTTTATAATAATATCAGACGACAAAAATTTTCAGTGGAATGTAAGGTAAAAAAGCATTACAAAGTATATAAAATGTTCATTTAATGGTATATTACAAACTAAATTTCATGCAAAATTTGAGGTTGTTTTTTGATCATTTCATTTATATTTGGGCGTAGAAAACGATAACGCTATACTCATTTCAATCTAGATTCAAAAGTGGCTGTTTTTTTCGTTTTTATGTTGGTGGAAGCAGAAAATCTGAACTTGCAAATAAGATGTAGAAAATTGTAATAATACGCTTAAAGTTTTTTGTTATATTATCGGATAATCGAATTGAGGATTAATCTAGAAAGAATTAATTGATTCTTTGGAATGTTTTTAAATTAAATCTCGGTTACTATCCACCAAAATTAGTTCTTCTTCTTATTTCAAAGTTAATATATTCATTCTTTGAACACCCAGGTAGCAAAATGAACTCTCCAAAAGTCTTCTCCACTGTTTTACTGTACGCATCCGTAAAATTTGGCGGCACACTTCAAAAATCATGTGGCACAGTGGTTGAGTATCATTGCCATTGAAAGTTATAGTACAGTATTTCTCTACTATTTAATTGTTCTATTTTTGGAAGTTAATTTTATACGGTAGTTATCAGCTTTACCCTTATAAGGTTTTTAGTACACAGAAGTGACTAAATATGTTATTAGAACATGACAACATCTTTGCTTGTTAATTAATATGTTTAACGTTCATTATCATTAGTTAATTTTGCTAATTTTTATTTTACTTAATTATAACTAATTATTAATCCCTACCATTAGTATGATGTTATACATTATAACTTTAGGTTGTATTCCCTCCCTACCAATTTCATTTATAAGAATTTAGAGTTCAAATCAGGGCTTCGAAATGAATTAACTATAGATTCAGTTTCATATTTTCTAAAAATACCAATTTCTATATTAATTTGAATTCTTTAAAATCTTTTCAAATTGAATTCATCCTTTTTTTGGATTTTATAATATAGATTTGGATGCAAATTTAGTTCAAGTACAACTTGTATTATTTAAACTCTTAAATCTAATATTTCAAAGCTTTCCATTTCCCCTCCACCTGTAGAATATTTCTTTAACAGAATAAAGAAAAAGGCTTTTCCTGTCTTCTTGTATTGTTACTTGTATAATTACTGCTTATTTTTAATCTTGTATAGATGCTTCTATACTTGTATAGATGTTTATTGTTAATCTTGTATAGATGCTTCTACACATGTATAGATGCTTATTGTTAAACTTGTATAGATGCTTCTATACTTGTATAGATGTTTATTGTTAATCTTGTATAGATGTTTATTGCTAATATTGTATAACTTGTATAGATGCTTCTATACTTGTATAGATGTTTATTGTTAATCTTGTATAGATGCTTCTACACTTGTATAGATGTTTATTGTTAATCTTGTATAGATGCTTCTACACTTGTATAGATGTTTATTGTTAATCTTGTATAGATGTTTATTGCTAATATTGTATAGATGCTTCTAAGCAAAGTAATTATAGATCCGTAATTTGAAATATAATAACTTTTATCCTTTTCTACCTACAAAAAATACATTTATTAAACGTATTTTAGTAAAGTCAATAATTCTAGAGACTCAAAGACAAAAAAAAAAAAGTTAAATTTACAGCGGGGAAGATGACCAATTTTCGATTTTGAAATCAGGAAGCCTAAATAATCACAACGATTACTTTCTCCGAGTTTAATAGCCTCTGTTAAATTCCAAGATTAATAGCAAACAACCGCGTCCCCCCTAACTGAACCTTTACGATGTCGCTTGTATTGATCTTTCGGCAATTTATTTTCTCCAGTTTCATTGGCTATTGATATAGTACTTATATCAAAGTCAATATATTTGGAAAGCTGTCTATAATTCAATATCGTTTTGGTCAATTCGTTCTGTTTGCAGTATAATAAATAGTAACTTTTGGTTCCTATTGAAGAAAAATCCAAAGTGACCTACTTTTTCAATCGTACTATTAAATCCATTACTGTAAGTGACAAGTAATAATGAATTATTATTATTATATCATAAATAATGGTTGACGGATTCATTGATTTTTTTTTAAATTAAATGTTATAATTTTGACGATTTTGAAAATATGATTAAAGCTTTCATAAAAAAATTAGAAGTTAATTTTTCAAAAATAGTCAAAATGGGTTTATTTTTTCTTCGCGACTACGTGATCATCTTCAACGCATGCATGCAGACAAAAAGGACAAGCCTCTCATTAACTGGTAATGGTTGATATCGTAGTTAGACTTTTCAGTGTTTCGTTTTGTAACCCTTTTAGGTATTAGATTTGGTTGCAAATGCTCTTGTTTTGCCTTGGTGGCCGATAAGCTTATAACTTTGTAAAAAGATTGCGATGGTTCAAAAAGTTTGGCGAACAATGATATAAATTGACCTAAAACTATATCTAATCTAAAGCTACATAAACCATACTGCTTAAGAATTCACTTTTCATTTATATATCGTATATTTATATATCGTATATATATTTATATCGTATATGTGGGTTGAGTATGACACTAAAAACACGATTTCGTTTAACTATTCCCGTTTGGGGCACTTTTTCAATCATCTTAGAATTCATGGTATCTCTAATAACAAAATATATAATGAAGTTTGTGTCTTGAAGAACACGTCAAGTTGATAAATAATTACACCCAATTTAAGAGTAAACCTGTAAAAGTTATCAGCAATAAAATATTAAACAAAATATTCAGATTAGCAATATGATAGCAATAGAATAGCAATAGTTAATAAAATAAATTCGCTGAGCATGATTGACAGGAATAACTGTTATTGCTGTTCCTTGTTATTAATCCATGAAAACAAAGACTCTTATATGACCAAAATTTTTGATATACTATTCTTAACATGATTCAAAATATATGCACAGTTAAGTAAATTTAATGAAACAAAAAAAATCAATAAAAATTGAAAAATTTTATTATTTTTATAACATAAATAAATAAAACATCAATTCAAGTACATACAAATAGGTATATTTAAAACAATCAAAACCTGTATATTGAAATATTGCATTTATTTTATCCAACGTAAACAAAATGTAATGACTGAAGGGTTGATTTTTTATAAAATAACCTTAGAACATTCGTATTTCAGCTGTCATTTGTGGTCAAGTTTGTGTTCATAAATTTATTTATATTAAACATCTAATAGTTAAGTTGATGATTAATTAAGTTGATGATAGTTAAGTTGATTAAACAGTAATAGTTAATTATATATACTTTTGGATTTCATACATCTGGATAATACGAAGGTTCCAAATACGAATTTTAAATCAAAACGTTCGGTTTCAAAGTTTGATCTAAACCTAGAAACCTGGCAAAATTAAATAAAAGTTGTTTTATATATATGTGTAATAAGAATTAACGGTAAATACATGAATAAAATACTCATCCCCTAAACAACAATAAGATTTCCAAAAATGGGATTAAGATCTTTCATCAAAAATAACTAGTTAGGTTTATTCTGTATGATGAATAGATTTTACATCTGGATTCATTAATTTTCCTTACTTATATTGAGAGAATTTCTTTTTCATTCTTTTTTCTTTTTAATGCCGTTATTTATAAATTAATATAATATTCACTGTTTTATTTAATATTTATTTGAATATTTCGGTATAAACTGTAATTAACTGGTTTGAGTCGTAAACCCTCGAGTTTGAGTCGTGGATGGCCGCCTCCGCGAGGTCCACCTTGGGCACATCGGTGGTGCGGTCGTGCACCTGACCAACCATTTGGTTTGGAGGGGGTTTGGGCACTGCCGATGTGGCTAAAGGGCACCACGTAAAAAAACATCGATCTGGGTTGCTTCATGTCATGTTATTGGCCGAAAGGTCAGGGTGCATGAATATGAATCAAACAGGTATTACAAGTTTGACCTGTGTGTAAACAAACAAGCAATAGAGATTTATAGATGTATAGATTGATTTTAGAGTAATGTTGATTCTCTTCAACTTTTAGTTCAGAAGCTTTTATCTGTAACGTGCTTTGAGCCCTGACATCTCAAAAGAAGTGTGAAAGTACAGATTAGCATTTGCCTTTCTTTACTTTCGTCATTTATCTGTCAGTAACGTAGCAATGTGTTCCCAACAAGCTTTATATCAATAGTGGCAACATTAAGAACAGATCACATTTCATTTGTTTGCCCTTCATTTCATTTGTAAACTTAAGAAATTTACATTAATTATTCTTTTCTAAATTTGTGCGCATCTATCGGTTTCAGTTATATTGGTTTTTATTTGACAGGTTTGTTATATTATTATATAACAAATATTATATTATATTATTATTATTTGTTATATTATTATATAATATTATATATTATATTGGTTTGTTATATTTGATATAACAGGTACCACTAGTATTTTAAACAAAAAACCTCTAATTAATTATCGTTATAATTATTTTTTCTCATGCTAACAAACGACAATAGTTACGTAGATTCTAAGAAATTATATTATTACAATGAGGAAAGAGTGAGTCGTATGGTCTTTAACAGATTGTTGTTAAATTTTTCAGTCATAAATCACATTTTATTGTGACTTGGCTTTTATAGAAAAATTATGTTTTTATACGTTTAAAAAAAATGTAACTATTGGAAGGAAGAGAAAAGTAAATAGAAGTTATAACAATATTGCAATATAGAGACAATAACTGATGTAGAAATCTGTGAGTAGAATGATTATTGAAATAGGAGTTCATAATTTTGTAAAATAATTCTTTAAGAGAAACTCAAGGTTGGACCATTTTAAACAAAATAGTTTGACTGGATGAAGAAACTTTTAAATTATTTCCTACCATTAGAATTATGTATACTATGCAACTAAAGACTCTCACTTCATTCTGAAAAAGAACTATATATATATATATATATATATATATAAAGATTTCACATAAACACGTGAAACAACAATCAATGATTAAACCACAATAAGAATGGGAAAACAAGACTAAGATCTTTCAACCGTACCAAGCGGTCTTCGTCAGAGTCAAAAACCCAACTCAAAACCTTGAGTTGGGTTTTTGACTCTGACGAAGACCGCTTGTTACGGTTGAAAGATCTTAGTCTTGTTTTCCCATTTCTTATTGTGGTTTAATCATTGATATATATATATATATATATATATATATATATATCAAGCCGGCGTAACACTCTGAGATGCTAACTTACCCATCAATAACCACAAATCTACTTTTGACTCCTAATCCTTGAATTTTAGTTCAATATGTTTTTATACTTTTGTGTTCTTTCTGATTGACTAATATATTAATATTCTAATATATTATATATTTCAAACAACAGTTCACAGTTGTTTTGTTTTGCAAGTGTATTGAATCTTCAGCATAATGTTGTTATTCAAGTTATAACAATTACATCCAATTAACTTTTGATTTACTGTTATAATTGACATACATATATTATTTTTATAAAAAAGGGGAAATAATAAACGATTTTTTAATGGTATTTTTAAAAATGAATGGAGTTACCCGGTTAATTTGAATTTCAAAGATGTGAACATTTGGTAAATGCTACGTGAGAAGCTGATGTTAGTGCTCCCAACCAGTATCTACTGCATGAAACACATATGGGTACCTGTTAATAGGATAATTCTAGTTAATTATATGAAAAATGTCATTTTTTTATTATTTCTACTGTAAAATTAATGTACTTGATAAAAAAACACATTAACCATTGATAATTCACGTTTTACAATTTCATTCTTATCCAAAGGGATTTCACTGTAATCTAAAGAAATAACCTTTAGAATTAGTGCAAGAATAATTACTATATAATTCAGTCAACCTTATTATGGGTAAATTAATGGCATTTCAGAAACACACGTAATATTTTGTGTTTCCAAATATTTAAAAGATATTTTATTACTTTCTTAAAGTTGTAATAGTTATTATATTAACTCATTAGTTGTGTAATCTGTAATTGAGTGGTATTTACTCATACTGGGGTAAATAGATAAATCAAAGTCACCACACATAAAAAGAGAAGCTTTTTTTATTCTAATCGTTTCGAACACTTTTTATTCATCGTCAGGTAAACGTCCAAATAAAGGAGTAGAGGACCGACCAGAGTCTGAGGTTCTACTTAGTTGAATTCCTTTGGTCCTCTACTTTTTCATTTGGAAGTTTACCTGACGATGAACACTTTGTGTTCGAAACGCATAGAATAAAAAAAGCTTCTTTTTTACGTGTGGAGACTTTGATTTATCTACTTACTCCAGTATGAATTATTATATTTATATGTATATACAAAATTAAAGTTTATCAGGACTCAGTCAATTCTTTAGGTTCAAATTAAACTCTCATTGCCAACGTTTCGGTTTTTATTTAATTAAAGAACTGGCCGAGTCCTGACAAACTTTAATTTTGTGTCTGTTTCACGGTCGATACTTTTATCAATATTTATATATGTATATACAGGGTGTCCATAAAGTCCATGTGCAGTTTAAAAAAATTATAACTTTATTCGTATTTACGATAGAAATAATCTGTAAAAAAGATTAGAAGGAAGTAAACCTACATTTTTTAAGGTTTTATTCTAAAAATAATTTTTAGTTTCCACAGTCCTCCATTATTAGCAATATAGAGGGTAATACACTTTTGCAGTTTACGGAAAACATGCGCCAACTGATTTACAATAATCCGTAAAATCTTATTAGTTATTTTAGCTTTCAAATCTTCAAATGAACAAGATTTAGATGCATACACAGTTGCTTTCACATGCCCTCCATAAGAAAAATCTAATGTAGTCAAGTCAGGCGAACGTGGAGATGAATGAAATGGTTCTCCTCTTCCGATTCATCTGTTAGGAAATTCGTGATTTAGAAGAGGTTACCACATGATGGAGGTTAAGTGGATAAAATTTCAATAAAACTTTAAAAAATATAGATTTCCTTCTTTCTAATCCTTTTTACAGATCATTTCTATCCCAGCTACAAATAAGGGTATATTTTTTTTAAAACGCACACGGACTTTATGGACACCCTATATATATAAATATATCTTTATAATATAGTATATAAATATAATATATATTTATAATATGAGGTTACTAGCCATTGCGTCTACAACGTGCTTGGTCTCTCTTTCTCTTTTCTCCTGAAGACGGATTGCCCAAAACTTCGAGTTTGTAAGAGTGTTTCTTTATTGCTATCTATCCTCAATTTTGAACTGTTATTGTATCCAGTTTGGATCGTTTTCCGTTTATTAAGTGATTTATAATATAAATATATTTTATACTATATATATTATATACGAGTAGTATATATAATATATATAGTATAATATATAATATATATAGTATATACTATATATACTATATTATATTTAATGTATATTATAATTTGTGTTATGTTATATATATGTGCTGTAAATAATTTAAGAAATATCTTAAATGAAGAGCATTGGTTCAGGTTTTTGATTTATATTTCCAGTTTTGCATAATGTACTACCTGGAACATCGACGGGTATACAAAATTTAATTTTAAAGAAAATAATTTCCTAATTGGTTAGCACTAACCTAAACAGGACACCAAAGCATTTCAATGAATTGAACAAACTGTTTTGATAACATACTACTAATAGATATAAATAATTTAAATTTCTTTGTCAACCTGAGGTAACATTGTGGGTGGGTAGAGGCTGTTGACTGACAGAGCTGACGTTTGTAGCGCACTCCTGAAGGTACCAGCAGTAGACGTCGCCATCCATGCAAACACAGAACTCGCAGGGGTCATCTCTCTCTATCTGTAAACAAAGTATCTATGAAATACATTTAAATACATTAAATTATACTCAACACCCAAATAAATACAGTAAGAATTCTAATTTTTTGCTTGATATACAGTAATATGTAATTCAATCACGGTTGTTTTGGATAATTTTTACTTTAAATATTTTTTTCTTATTCACTGACTAAGGTCAATACATCCTATACAGGGTGTCCATAAAGTCCGTGTGCACTTTAAAAAATTAAACTTTATTTATATTTCCAATAGAAATAATCTGTAAAAATGTTATAAAGTTTCATGTATCTAGTTTTAAGTATAGTTATTGAATAATTTTTCACCACAAAATTCGTAACAATTTTTAGATAAGTAAAAAATATTTTCTTTTTTTTGTCAGAAGGGGTGGACCATTTCATTGGCCTCCATGTTCGCCAGATTTGACTCCATTAGATTTTTTTTATGGGGACATGTGAAAACAATTGTGTATGCAACTAAACCTAGTTCATTAGAAGATTTGAAAGCTAAAATAACTAATGTGATTTCAGGCATTACTATAAATCAATTGGCAAATGTTTTTCGTGAACTGCAAAATCGTATTACCCTTTGTATTGCTAATGATGGAGGGCATGTGGAAACTTAAATAAAATTTCAATAAAAGCTTAAAAAATATAAATTTACTTCTTTCAAATCCATTTTACAGATTATTTCTATCGCAAATATAAATAAAGTTATAAATTTTTTAAAGTGCACACGGACTTTATGGACACCCTGTATATTAATAATGTAGTAACTACGAGTGTAACGCCCGAGTGTGACCGATGTTACCCGAGTAAGACCGATGGTAACACGAGAGTGGTCGGAGTTTAACCGAGTGGGGCCGAAGTTCCCATCAATTACCAATCTTTACATTTAAAGTTCGTGAGTTCATTTGTTTGTTTGTTTGTTCACCAATTTTCCTTGGCGATAGAGACCTGAAATTAAATATATATTATTTATTACCTGAATAATGTTAAATGAAAGAAAATTATCATTATATTCCCAAAATTGGATCCAGGGTAGCAAGTGTCTTGCGTGCTCACCAATGACAGTAGTGCAAATGTGTTATACATAAATGTAAGAAAATTTTTTTTTAATTTAATTTTTGCATAATATAAAAGCTGGTAGTAAACTAAAAGCATGAAGCCAGGGTAGCCCACTTGCTTGCGCGCTCTTAGTGAAATAAGATTGTTATTTAGTAATTTAATAAACGAATTTGAATTATTCTAATGAGTAAGTATATGTTAGACGAATAAAATTGTTAAGTGTCAAATTTAACCTGAAACATAATTTCCTGGTGCATTCCATGATATGAAGGACGGTTACGGAACCAAGTGTTTGACTAATCAAACAAAACATCAATAGGTTGTTAACGAGTTTGATATTGTGTTTACTTACGAGTATAAAAATGTTGAATGTAGACCACTATAGATTTTTTATCTTGATTTTTCATTGCTGTTCAATTTGAATATATTATAGGTAAGGCAGTACAGCGTCTGTCGGAATAGCTATTATATTAATGATAAAATACTAATTAAGTTAAGTTAAAGTTAACACGACATTCACTGATTGTTATACGATACGAAGTTCGCCGCTTAATTGGTACAAATAATTAATATCGTAAATATATAAATAAGTAAATTGTTTGATTGTATTACAATTGTTTATATATCGTATTGTTGAGTCTTACTCGTATACTCTTGTATGCTATCTGCAAAAGCTACGTTAACCCATCAAACAAGTCAACGTTTAACCTACAGGCTAAAACATGCAGAAGCATGTGTAATTAATTTTCAGTGACTCCAACTAAACTAATCGATATGCTTGTAATTGTTTCAGTTTAACATTTTATACTGTTTAATTATCTGTTTCACGAGAAGTGACAACAAAGCGAATTATATGTGACAAGTACAGTGTTGTATCATAGATAGTAGATGACATGATCAGATAATGTCATTCATAGAAGGGAAGAACCCATTGTGCTTATTCATCTCTATGATAAGCCTGTTACGCACTTCACTTGTCATTGTATCCGGTGTTCTATATTATTAGATGTGTCCTATATTACATTATTTGTCATCATGATGCGACTACTAATTTTTATATGGATCTGGTTACTATGTTTTCGTGTTTACCGAATACTTGATACGAACAATCAATGATTCTATATCTGTAACAATCAAGATACTCGTATTATCTACGATGTCTACCCACAGAATCAATAAAACAGTATCATTTACAATTAGAGATAGTACTTCTAGTTCTCTCTTGGCATTACAAAAAAACTCCACTCGACGAAGCTTCAAATATTTTAAATAACTCACTATTTTAAGTAAGTTGTTCTTTATATTTCTCTTGTGAAAGATACTAGTAACGAAACTGTATTAATGAAATGAAAATTTGTACCGAATTTTATGACATCAACCGAAAACCTGGAAGTTTTGCGTGCGTCAGTTATTAGATGGTATAGCTGTAGCGTTTGTACATTCTTGGGGGCACCCACTGAAAGTCACTCACTAGCCACTTAGCCACCTCATGGTATTAGTAAAACAAATATTGGTTTGCCATTTAATTGTTCACTCTTTAAAAATATTATCTATTCAGAATCTGCGATAACATTATGCACACATTAAACAAATACCTCTACTTTGGTTAATACATGTAACAACATTTTGTGGAGAATTCACATTACTTTAGTATTAAAAGGTGTATATGGTGAACTATATCAGTCTTTCGGAAAGATTTCACAAGCCACAAACATCAAAACTACATGTATATGTAAATGATTCTCAATATGTAACATATTATGTTAGGTAAACATATATTTACATCTTCAATCTAACAAGCCATATAACGTACAAGTTAAAACATGCAAAGGCATATACCATATATAGTAATATATCAACGACTCCAGTTCATTAAAGAGTTATTTATTTAAATGTTTCTGAATTCAGTTTAACATTTTATACAATTTCATCATCTGTTTCACAAGAAGTGTCGGAAAAGGCAACATTTAAAGAAAAAAATAAATTTTTCTTTTTTATAATTACATCTTACTTTAAGAAATGTAATAATTTTGTTAAATGACTACAATATGAATTTAATATTGTTTTTCTTAGAAGTTTGATATTGCTTCAGCAAGTTTATTACATTTTGTATATTACAATAACATTTTAAACAGGTTCTATATTGTTGAGTAAATTTATGTATTGAATTTAGCAAGTTCAACTCTAATGTTTTAGAAGTTCTACTATAAGTTCTTAGAGTTACGTATATTAATAGTTACCATTAACTATAGTTATAATATTTAATATTTACAAGTTATCTGTACGTATAGTTTTGCCAAGTTATATATTAGTTATGATAAATTTATATAATGGTTTTTACAAATTATTCTTTTTATTCTTGGGTAAGTGGAATAATCAATGACTCCAAACACAAAAAAGAAGCCTTTTTATTATAGGCGTTTCGAACACTTCGTGTTCATCGTCAGGTAAACTTCAAAAGGAAAGAGCGGAGGACTAACCATAGTGGAACGTTCACTGAAGAATTTAGAACATATCCTAAATTCCTCAGTGAACGTTCAACTCTGGTTGGACCTCAACTCCTTCCTTAGGAAGTTTACCTGACGATGAACACGAAGTGTTCGAAATGCGTAGAATAAAAAAGGCTTCTTTTTTTGTACTTGGAGATATTCATTTATTCATTTACCCCAATATGAATAAATACCATACAATTACGGATTGCACAACTAATGAAAAATTATGCTTTGTTTTGTATTGTTATACTGTAAGTTTGACTAAGACCTTATATTCGTACTTCGGTAAAGTATACGTAAATAATTAGTAAAATTTGGGAGCAGTCCTTCATTCAAGCATGTTTCATTGAATAACTGACCGTATTTCACTGATGTCATTTTCTTCACCAGTTTTTCGAGGTTTCTGAATACCTTCTTCTTTCTTTCATCCAAATAATTTTGGAAAGAAGAAGGTATTCAGAAACCTCGAAAAACTGGTGAAGAAAATGACATCAGTGAAATACGGTCAGTTATTCTATAATTAATTAGGTAAACCTATATACTACTACCAGTTGTTTAAGCTTTCTGAAGTTATAGTATCAGTTTTTACACTTAAAGGATTGTTGTACTATCAGATTTAATAATATATATTTATTGTGAGTTATATATTAATAATTCGTTATTAATAATCTAAATATTAATTTTTTGGAAAGTTATAAAAGTTTTTTTTTTTAAATATGCATGCCGTATTTTTTCAAGTCGGTTCAATATTGAATAAAGATGTAAAAAACTGTCAGGAAGGACGGTCGAAGTTGTTGAGGTGTTAATGAGGGGCTGATGAGGCCTCAGGGATGAGCTAATCACCACCCCTCAGGTCGCAATTTGGCCCTATTGACACCTAGTCACATTCGCCACCTTCTTACCTTGCCGTCTCAAAACTCCTCTTTCGTATAACTACCATCATACTAATATCGCCTTTTTGAAATTTAAGAGATCACGGAAATAATTTATATTTTATTTAATAATAATTATAATAATTAAGTATTATAATATATATATATATAATTAAAGTTACAGCTAGAGAACACAAGAAAAAGGACGAACACTCACGAATCTCGATAATTTCGGCGTCTTGCCGTCTTCAGGAGAGTAGAGAGAAAGAAAATAAAAGGAGAAAGAATGAAGGAACGGAGACGTAAATGCGTCCACTGGCCGATGTAAACTGGCGCGATACAATGACACGCAGTGCAGCCACCTTACCAACGTGAACCAGTGTAGGCTGTGAGTAAGTAAAATTATAAAAGTGATATTTAAGTCAAAGGGAGGAGAAAAGTAAAAAAGAGAAAGGAAAAGAAAAAAACATAAAACTAAAATTAAACGAGGAAAAAAAATCATCTGATTAAATTTAGACCAGGGGAATTTCTTGCACCCAATAACCAAATGAAGGCTTCCTCAGAAGCCCTTAGAGTGGTCTGGGTGTCATCATTATGGGATATATATATATATATATATATATCCACTCAAAATTCGAAAAAAACGATCCAAACTGGACGCAAATCAGTTCAAAAATGAAGAAAAGCAACACACAGAGAAAGAGACACACTTACAAACTCAAATTTTTGGATGATCCGTCTTCAGGAGAAAAGAGAATGGGCGACCAAGCACGCCGGAAACACAACGGCAGGAAACCGTTGTGTTTCCACAAGGGCCCACCGCAAGGTGTTCGTAAATTGGAGCAGACCAGCTTAAAAGTCGTTAACGCAGAGGCTGCTGTGTACTTTAATGAAACATGTTTACGTGAAGATTTGCTGCCATCATACACAAATATATATATATAACAAACACTTTTTCTTTATCTCGGAGTTTGGTCAGGGTAAATATATGAAATCACCTTTTTGCCAACATTTCGTCTTTATTTCAAGACATCCTCAGGGCTATAAACTAACAATAAACAATGGAAATTTGTCATTTCTACTTTAGAAACATCATAAACAAATTGAAAAAAGAACTTACTGAAGGCTGGGTTCGGTTACTGGTACCAGAACCCAGCCTTCAGTAAGTTCCGAGCTTCTACGATATCAGGTACTAATTAAAGATCCATACTCTAAATACACTTCAGTTAGGCGAAATTGAGGACTCCCGATGTAGTATCAACAAGTTATGTGGCTTGCCCATCAATAAAATGGGTGCCAAATAATAAATGAGCTACACTTTCCACAACTAGAACAGCACCAAAAGGTGAAAGTATGGATGAAAGGATAAGTATGGGTGCTGGAAAACAAGCAAACAAGAACGGGAAAAGTGTGCAGCAGGTATAATTTCCAACATTATATCTATTTAATGATATATATAAAGAAGTATTTTAATGTTTTTTTCATATGTGTTCTCATACTTATTGTTAGCATACAATTTTTGTTTGGTGATATACATATATAGAGATATCAATGATCAAACCACAATATGAAATTGGGAAAACAAGATTAAGATCTTTCAACCGTAACAAGCGGTCTTCGTCAGAGTCAAAAACCCAACTGAGTTAAGTTTTTGACTCTGATGAAGATTGTTTATTACAGTTGAAAGATCTTAGTCTTGTTTTCCCATTTCATATTGTGGTTCGATCATTGATTGTTATTTCACGTGTTTATGTGAAATCTTTTTATATATTTAAATATTATATATTTATTTTCATTTATTTATTATTGATAACCTTAGAGTTTTATGGATCGTTACCTTTTAACTAATATTTCTAAGTATGAAAAAAATTCAACATAATCTGTGATAATGCTGTTGCCCAAGTAGGTGATGTAAAATAATAAAAAAAATTATTATTTTAAAAAAGAAATATAATTCTTTTTATTTGTTGTGCAAAAGAGAAAAGTATATACCAGAATGTTCTTGATGAATGATTTCATGCTTGTTGCAGTCAGTTAAATGAATACAGTCACAATAAAAATAATGAAATCATTAAATTGACTATATATGAGTTTCGTAAAATGTTACCAGTGAGTTTGGTCTACACAATATACTCGATAAAACAAATCCAGAACTTACGAGTAATTGATTTTTAACTGCTCTGATATTGCGTTCCTCTTTGTAAAGTTGAGTGCAAGCCACTTGTGATTTATTTTTTAGTTTCACTAACGAGCAATCAGCTAAGTGGATAGAGTAGAATCCGACTTTCTTTGTACTTCATTTACTTCTCCTCAAGGACTTTCCCCATGTTGTCAATGACTTCTCCGGTAGTTAGTCAACTAACTGCTACTGACTAGTGCTCTGGTATAGTCAGAATATGCCACATTACTCACCATGCATACATTAACCTCTTGTCAAGGACCTCCCCATGTTGTCATGACCACTCCGTTAGTTAGTCAACTAACTGCTACTGACTAGTGCTCTGGTATAGTCAGAATATGCCACATTACTCACCATGCATACATTAACCTCTTGTCAAGGACCTCCCCATGTTGTCATGACCACTCTGTTAGTTAGTCAACTAACTGCTACTGACTAGTGCTCTGGTAAAGTCAGAATGCCACTTTACTCAACATGCTCTGGTATAGTCAGAATATGCCACTTTACTCACTATGATCTGGTATAATCAGAATATGCTACTTTACTCAACATACTCTAGTATAGTCAGAATATGCCACTTTACTCAACATGCTCTGGTATAGTCAGAATATGCTACTTTACTCAACATGCTCTGGTATAGTCAGAATATGCCACTTTACTCACCATGCTCTGGTAGAGTCAGAATATGCCATTTTACTCACCATGATCTAGTATAGTTAGACTATGCTACATTACTCACCATGCTCTGATACAGTCGGAATATGCCACTTTACTCACCATGCTCTGGTATAGTCAGAATATGTTCTTGATGACAAAAGAGACATTAGAGTAGTTATATGTGCTTAATCAATATTTAGATGTGAAAATAATATTTTCTTTTTAATTTGTTTTATTAAATAACTCATCACTATTAACGAGATTACAATCAGTTTAATATATATATATATATATATATATATATATATATATATATATATATATATATATATATATATGTTTCGTGCTCAGTTCTTCGACGTGGGGAGATTTCTCTCACTTCGTCCTCTCTTCTAGTCTACTCCTGATGACGAACAACAGTTCGAAATACTTAATTCTGTAAGTGTTCTTTTTATTCTTTTTTCTGTTTCGTGCTTTGTGTAGTAATGTTAATATATATATATATAATATATATATATTGGTAAATTTTGGTAGCAGTCCTTCCTGTAAACACACATTGTAAAAAATATGACCATATTTTGCTGAAACTAGCTTCTTAATAAGTTTCTCAAGTTTTCTGAATAGAGTTCGTGTTACTATATCAACAGTATATAATATGCTTCCGATAGTCAGAAAACTTGAGAAACTTATTAAGAAGCAAGTTTCAGCAAAATATGGTCATATTTTTAACAATATATATATATTAGTATTGTAATTAATATTTAAATTAAATAATGATTTAATTTAATCTAAAAGGAGTTAGTGTTTCTGAATATTACGAGAGAGAACTAAATGGAAGCGTTCAGGAAGACTTTAAAGTTTCTAAATACTTCAGTAAGGATTTCCAATTAATTAAAAAATTAGAATAATCACTTTAAATAGTTCAACTATTTGATTGATTATAATATCATTAAATGATTATGATTAAAATTTAAAGCATGTTTGTTCTATCCTTTTTAATTATCTATATATAAATAAAATATAATGATGAAAACAATATATGGGTTTCAATATATATTAACTTTCGCCTTGATACTTTAAGAGCTGAGAACATTTTCTCTTTAGGGGAAGTTTCTCCTGTTTGCCTATTTGTTCTAAAAGCATCCTTGGGAGAGAATTATTTCCTCTCTGGGCAGAGAGTTCACAAGGGACCAATTCTCTTTTAGCTGCCCTGTCCATCAGTCCTTTTCTTATTTCTAGATCTTTTTTTTTTTCATTCACTTCTATTGGCACTGTTTTAAGTCCATTTACAAACTTAGTAATTTCAATATTTGACCATTGAAGTCAATATAATATATATATTTATATTATTAATA
Organism: Hermatobates lingyangjiaoensis; assembly: GCA_026182355.1. Taxonomy (NCBI): domain Eukaryota; kingdom Metazoa; phylum Arthropoda; class Insecta; order Hemiptera; family Hermatobatidae; genus Hermatobates; species Hermatobates lingyangjiaoensis. Next base: position 155,896 of record JAPFBL010000281.1, on the reverse strand, counting down.
TAGCAAACCGTCAAGCCTTGTAAGATGATCTTGGAGTCGTTGGAGCGCTTTCGGATGTTGTCGATCTTCGATCGGAACTCCAGACAGACAAACAGTATGACGACGTTAAAAAATATAAAAAAATCGAACTATAGCTAAAAACTAGAAATCAAAAATAACTAAATAAAATCAAAGTAATAAAATATAAAGTAGTAATATCAAAGTAATATCCACGTCAGGATAGCAGTGGACATAACAGATAACCAACCGCCTTTATAACAGCTCAGTAGGTTAGTTGCGATTGAAGATGGACAACGTCCGAAAGCGCTCCAACGACTCCAAGATTAACTTACGAGGAATGACGGTTTTACCTATTTCTAATATAAATGAATAAATCGAAGGCCAGAGTGGGTATTGAACCCCGGACTTACGAGTTAACAGGCGAGCACGTTAACCACTGAGCAAGCCTGGCCCCCTTAACAATACCTACTGCTACAGTATCAGACACCTAAAAACATCTGTATATATTTATTTTAGCTATATACCTGTTTAGCTGGCCAAACACAGCTTAAAAGTTCATAACTTTGATTCTATGTCATATTAATATACTTTGCCATATTAATAATATAAATCATACTAACCTCAGTGGTAATAATAATATGCATGTATAATATATGTATGTATGTTAATAAAACTGTACTTACTATCTGAATATTAACATAGATAAAATTAGAATACATTGGATAACTGTTCCTTGCAAGAACAAGATCAGAAAGGACGCAAATCAAAAGATCTGTAGTCAAACTGACAGGTCGAGAAAGTATATCTCCCAGTCTCGCTATATCTTTCCTTATTATTATTTTTTTCTGATCATCTCCTGAAGAATAACTGTTCATAGTTTGATTGATCATCGAAAGCTGATTTTTTTTCTTTACTATCAATAATGTACACTGATCATGAAAAACTTGGATCTGTAAATTTTAACAGATTTACATGTTTCCAGATCTCTGAAGTTCTTTTTTGATGATTTATCAAAAATGTATGTTGTGTATGTGTAATTGTGTTAGCCCACTCCGTTTGATGGATTTAATTCATATTTTACTTAAAAATGGACCCTGTAATGTATAGTTTGGGGGGGGGGGGGGGCAATATTGCATGATAGGAAAAACATTTTTTTGCTCAAAATTTGTTTTCAAACATTCTTTTTCTAATACTAGGACTAACACTAGGATACTGAAATAATTGCATTATCATGGAAATCAGAGAAGCAATAACTGGAAAATTTCTCAGATTTTTGAAACTACTTAAAAGTTATTTTTTCAAATCAAATTTAAAAATTTTGACTTCTGATTGAATCTGAAAGTTTGTGGGAAAGATACAAGCCATAACGTTATGTATCACAATAAAACTAGCATGTTACGTCAGGATGAGTTCAATTTTTTTTAAAATGACTAACAAAAAGCAGCGTTATAGTACATTTTATGATTTTAAGAAATATTTTTATTATTTTTTTAAAACATTGATTAAAGAAGAATGAAATTTTGCTGAAAAATTGAACATTGTATAAAATAAAAATTCCCAATTTTTAAAAAAAAGCATAATACAGGCAAATGAAATCAAAATATAGATTGAGGTTTGTTTGTGATTGCCTGTACTGTTTTCTTTATTATATCATTTAAATATATACTGTTACACAATACATCACTTAGGATGTAAGAGATTAACAACATCTGTTATAACTCATTTTAATATAATGACATTAGTTTTCATTACAAGAGAAGTAATTGACAGGACGATTCCTTCTATGGAAACGACTAATTTTCTCCTGATGATGACGGGTGTAGAAATATTAAAGTCAGTTTTTTCTGTATATTTTTCTATCTAAGTATTCTACTCCATATGAAGTCATCATATGGAACTTTCCATTTTGTTAATTTATATATATATATATATATATATATATAACATAATTTCACAATAAATACGTGACATAACAATCAATGATCAAATTACAATAAGAAATGAGAAAAAATACTAAGATCTTTCAACCGTAACAAACGGTCTTCGTCAGAGTTGAAGACTATAAAATTAGTTATAATACAACCAATATTATAAAAATTAGGAACAGGTTTTTAAAACTTGACTCAGTCTTTATGAGGGCAGTAGCCTCATCTAAGAAGGTTGACAGCTAGCGGATAGTTTTTCACTTTTTCTACTTTTTACTGTACTCCTTTATTTACCCAAACATCTGTTCCTCAGCTATTGATCTTTTCTGCACTTAACACTCTTTTAAAATACCTCTCTTCCCTTTCACTCTTCTTGAACCCTTGCAATGATGTTTCTACATCTTGTGTTTTAGTTGGGTTTCGGCTCTAACGTAGACCGCTTGTTTTGGTTAAAAGATCATTCAACATAATGGTTTTTTTTTCAATTTTTTTAATGTTTTATATATATAATCTAGTCTTAAAAATAATATATATATATTGGGTCTCCAACCGTCGCTTCACAAGTGCGCTTGGTGTCCCTATCTCAACTCTCCTGATGACGGTTCAACCGAAAATTAGAGACAGTAAGTGTATTTGTTTCTTAGTTCTGTGTTTGTGATTCATCGTGAAATATAAAATGAAATATATAAAGATTTTACATAAACACGTGAAATAACAATCAATGACCAAACCACAATAAGAAAATGGGAAAACAAGACTAAGATCTTTCAACCGTAACAAGCGGTCTCGTCAGAGTCAAAAACCCAACGTCAGAGTCAGTTGGGTTACGAAGGTTTACGACATTTAGACATCATTGATAAAATACTAACAATGGATTCAACAGACCTCAAAGCGTTTTTATTTATCGAAAAATGTTTTTCAAATATATCACGTTACGAAGTTACGAAGACCGCTTGTTACGGTTGAAAGATCTTAGTCTTGTTTTCTCATATTCTTATTGTGGTTTAATCATATATATATATATATATATATATATATATGACCTTTCCGTTGCTACTCATGCCAGTTCTCACGGACTCAGTTTCAATGACTATTTCCATCTACAGGTCCTGAGGCAGATTGATGAGACTAATTCGAAAGTCACTCTGAGAGCTTGAGAAGAAGCATATATTAGTCTTCTGAGTGGTAGATCTGCTCCTGGGCTTAACTTTAATTTGCGATAATAATTATTAATTGTTCGTTTAATTTATTTTAATCTTTTTTTACTTACTCAGTTTCAGTTTTTATTTTTATTTTAGTTTTTTTCTTTCGTTTTTTACAAGTTGTTATTAGTTTTTAATTTTATTTTTATTTAAATGGTTTTATTCATATAATCTTTATTTGGCTTTTATTTCTTTATCTTCTTTCTCTCCTCTCTCTCTGAAAGTTGGCTACACTGTTTGAGTGTTTCTTTTTGAATGCAAGCCAGTCGTTATCAGCCTTTGGAGCGATTCACATCTATTCCTGATGAAGAGGACATCGAAATATAGTAGTGAGTTTCAGTGATTTCTTTTCTGTGTGTTCTTTTGAAAACTCTAGTTTATATATAGCGTTCACCCTAGCGCGCGGTTTCCTACCTTCTTTCTTATTTTTTCTCATGGCGATCAAATATAAGGTTTACGACTGCAATTCGCTATTCTATTCTGACTGCATCCTAGGATTTCTTGTTCGTTCTCGGATCATTTGCTCTTCTCTGGCTAATATTTATCATCCCTTATACTCCGCTATTGAAATACTCTTCTTACTCCTTATCTACTCCCACACCAAGCAGTTATGTCAGATTTTGACATAATAGTTTTTAAATATTTAATTAACAATAATTTATTATTAGCCACTTAGTATTATTCTTATATAAAAAGAAAAACTAAAGGGTTTATTTGACATTTAAATATTTCAATAGAATTAAAGATACCAAATACGAAAGGAACAGCAAGTGATTATATCATAGTGGCTATCTTTAGAGTTATATTTCCTCTCAACATAGCTTGTTTGAAAGCAATGTCATCCAAAACTTATATTATTAAAATACTAATTTCAATACCTTAAAAATACAGAATAGAAAGAAGAACAGAAGAAATTAGTATTTTGTTGAACATAAATTACGATTCACTATTTTTTTCACAATTCCATATTGCTTTAAAAAAAATTTGTTTTATACCTAGAAGTATATGTTTTTAATGTTTTTTTTTACTTTATTCAAAGTTGTTCTACATGTAGGGGGATTAAAAACTGTTTGATGTCCCCCCCCCGCACACATTTAGACACCATTGATAAAATACTAACAATGGATTTAACAGACCTCAAAGCGTTTTTATTTATCGAAAAATGTTTTTCAAATTTATCATTGAAATTAGATTAGATATTGTATTCAAATTATATGCTATAAACTATAAAAAGTCATCGGTGACAGCCTACAACTCAAATAGTGTTCCGTCTTCTCTTACGGTATCTCTCGGCGCCTAAAAAAACCTACAATATGGACTCAATTTTTTCGTTTATTGTTTAAACTGATCCCCTAGCGGGTGATAACATAAGCGATTTGCCCTCTTTTTGTTTGATCGGTGAATTCTACAGATTCTACATTGGGAATCCTAAATTTCGCCCTAACTCAAGTGGATTTTGAGAAGGGATCTTTAACGTGTACCTGACATCAACGGATTAACGTCCTCTACTAGGGGCGACATGCTCAGATTTATTCACCTTACGTGTGAATAAATCGAGGCCCATGCGGTTATCGAACCCTGGACTACCAGGCCAGAGGCGAGTGCGTAAACCACTGAGCTGACCTGGCCCCTTTATAGACTCCATAGTATTGATATTCTTTTTTAGTGACGTCATAATTCTTTGGAATTATGTAAGTAGCTAAGTAGTTGCGATAATTATAAATATATGATGACTCAAGAAACAAACGTTACAAATGATTTTCATTTCTAATTTTTTACTGCTTCCTGTTTTAAAGAGTTTTTTTTTTAGCTATTACTAATAATTAGCTAGTTTTAATCTCTAATTTTAATAATTACCACTGTACAGTCTTTTTGAATTGATAATTGAAATACGTATGGGTGACAGGCCGAGAGGATTCTATTGTTGTCTCAGAACATGGTTCATTGCATAGAACAAGAAGCCGTTGTTCATTAAATTGCCAAGACCTAGCGCCCCTGGCTGATGTCAGTATCACACTTCTCCACTATTTAGTTTCATCACGGCAGACACTCACACTACGAACAGAGGCTTTTTTCCCCCCACTAATTGAATTCCCCCTCCAAGATACCTCCTCTAGTAATGAATCGTAAATTTCCTTCCCTGGGCATGTTTCTGACTTCTTCTCAAACAAGAAAATTCAATTTACTTTCTTTCCTTAATGAAGATTTTCCGCCAAGGAAATGATAAAAGACGAAATTAATTAAATAAACTGTAATACGAGCCCTTTTGGGTTACAATAATTTTATCATACCTATCCAATTGAGAAGAGAGTTTGATATCACTGCCACGATGGAGGAATTTTAATTCTTTCAAAACACAGGATTATTTTAATTGTCTTTTGGTTTGTTCAGGAAAGAAACTTCCCTATAAAACTTCTTTGCAGTTTTTCTTATAGACTCACTTTGAATACTTGAGACTAATATTGTAGTATAGGGTAGACCAGCTATCAGATATCAGAAAACTATTCATTCCAATTATAAATATTTTCTTTGTAATTGTAATGTGACAAAAAATGGGATATGATAGTTATATGTTACTATTTAGTCAGACAAGCAGGACTAACATTTATCTTGGGTTTTTATTGTGGTTTAGACGTTGCTTTTTTTTCCCATATTTATTGTGAAATCTTATATATATAAATATTGATAAAAGCGATAAAAAAAATTGATAAAACCTGAAGAACTGATAGAGTCCTGATAAAATTTAAATTTTGTATATATATATATATATAATATATATAAAGATTTCACATATACACGTGGAATAACAATCAATGATCAAACCACTATTATATATATATATATATGTGTGTTCTCTAATCGGGGTTCAGTCAATTTTCCAGGATAAAAAATCAAACTCTCGTTGGCAACGTTTCGGTTTTATTTAAAACCTTTTTCATAGGCAGAAGTAAGAATTTTTTAACTAAGAAAATGTAATTTACATTATTTAAAGGAACAACAATGTTAACCGGTCTAGTCGAAGGTTTTGCCCGGTTAACATTGTTGTTCCTTTAAATAATGTAAATTTCATTTTCTTAGTTAAAAAAATCTTACTTCTGCCTATGAAAAAGGTTTTAAATAAAACCGAAACGTTGGCAACGAGAGTTTGATTTTTTATCCTGGAAAATTGACCGAACCCCGATTAGAGAACACACCTATTCTATCAAACGGTCGATATATTATTGAATCTGATATATATATATATGTACTTATAAAAGTCTGATACCTGTGTTTATATGTTTGGACACGCTCAAAATTGAATAAAATGTTTGAAATTTGGTGGGAATTTATATGGACATGATTGCATTAAAAAAGAAAGGTGTTGGATGACTCAACTGGTCATGGGTAGGGTATTGAAATTATAAATTGAAGTAGTTTAAAGGTCAAGTGAAAGTTAATGAGGTGTAATTAGTTATGATGTGAAGGTAGAAAGAGAAAGAGATAAATGAAGTGAAAGAGAGAGAGTGAGTGTGTGTGAGGGGGGAACTACTTTGATTTACAACTCTTCTTTTTTATATTGAAGTAGTTTCAAGGTCAAGTGAAAAGTTGATGTGACGTAATTAGTTATGATCAGATGATAGAAAGAGAAAGAGATAAATGAAAGAGTGTGTGGGAGGGGGGAGTGACTCATCGTGTTTACAGTTCACACAATTAGACGATCAAAACAGTTTTTATAAATAAATTGATTTCTAATAATTAACACATTTTTAAAACAGTTCTCTTTATTTACATTTTTTGTACAATTTCAATTTCCAAAAAAAAACTTTTATGTGATCTTTCTATGAGAGCAACATGTAATTGTTCATGTTGAAATGCTAATAATGCTAAAATTAATTAATTTAGAGTTTCTCTGCATTTATATATATAAACATGACTGCATTAAAAAGACAGGTGTTGGATGACCCAACTGGTCACCGGTAGTCTAGTATATTATTAAAAATGACACAAAACTTAGCCGATACCTGTTCCTTAACAAGTTTCTCAATTTTTCTAAATAACACTCTCGTTATTTCGTCTACAGAATAAAGTACATCTCCCACAGTCGACATGTTTTGAATGACCACCATTGATGTGAATAACTTCTTGGGTGAATTTTCTGCTTTACTATATATGCAAAGTGAAGGCAGTAGGGGTTGTTTTTCTCCAAGTTTAAGATGAGCTGGTCCTTAATCCTGTGGGGTGAGTGGCCTCTCGGCCTGAGTCACTACCTGCAAGGGTTTCTGAATGCCCTTGATGTGAATTAAAGAGCTTTATTGGGCTGCTGTTTTTGACTTGAGTATTTAGGAGTGGCTTCAGTTTTTGAATTAATATAGTCTTTAAAATTTTCAGTTTATGGTGGTTACCTTCTTTTTTTATTATTTTCGTATGTGTAACTAGCATCTCTCGGGTCAATTTAACTTGATGTTTATCTTGCATATGTTTTTTAGGCGCTCCGGCCATTAAGTAAAACAATATAACAGAGCTTAATCAGTTTTCCAGGTTCAAATGAAGTTCTCAAATGCCCTTGTCTGTACTTAATGGAAGACTGTAGTTTTGCGTATATATATATATCGTATATATACAAATCTAAAGTTTATCGGAACTCGGTCAGTTCTTCAGGTTCAAATTAAACTCTCATTGCCAACGTTTCGGTCTAAATGTGCAAAATGTTAGCTATATATAATTATAATGTATTAAATATATGATAATTTATATATATATAAATGAAAAAGAATTAAAATGAAGGTAGCACACACATAGACACAGGATTAACTCACTTCTATATTTCGACGATAGTCATCATAAGGAGGGGAAGAGTTCCGCAGGAAGGTAGGGTGGAGTTTTGACTCTGACGAAGACCGCTTGGTACAGTTGAAAGATGTTGGTCTTTTTTTCCCATTTCATATTGTGGTTTGATCATATATGTATATATATATCTATAAAAAGATTTCACATAAACACGTGAAATAACAATCAATGATGAAACCACAATATGAAATTGGAAAACAAGACTAAGATCTTTCAACCGTAACAAGCGGTATTCGTTCAGTTGGGTTTTTGACACTGACGAAGACCGCTTGTAACGGTTGAAAGATCTTAGTCTTGTTTTCCCATTTTCTAATTGTGGTTTCATCATTGATATATATATCAAAACCCAACTGACGGATTGGGTTTTTTATATATATATCTATAGCAAAACCCAACTGACGGATTGGGTTTTTGACTCTGACGAAGACAGCTTGTTACGGTTGAAATATCTTAGTCTCGTTTTTCCATTTTCTTATTGTGGTTTGATCATTGATTGTTATTTCACGTGTTTATGTGAAATCTTTTTATCGATATATATATACGAGTTCGAGATTAACAAAGAGCAACACACAAAGTAGGGAAACACACTTACAGACTCAAATTTTCGGGTAATCCGTCTTCAGGAGAAAAGAGAATGGGAGACCAAGCACGTTGTAGACGCAACGGGCGTCTACCCAATGGGTAACTTGCCCATTGGGTAACCCAATGGGTTACTTGCCGTTGCATCTTCAACGTGCTTGGTCTCCCATTCTCTTTTCTCCTGAAGACGGATTACCCGAAAATTTGAGTCTGTAAATGTGTTTCCCTACTTTGTGTGTTGCTCTTTGTTAATCTCGAACTCGTATTGTGTCCAGTTTGGATCATATTTCGTTTTATCAGTGAATATATATATATATATATATATATATATATTAATAATAAGGAGATATATTATTGATTTCTTATATATATGAATAAATTTATATGTAGAAAAAAAATCCTTCTAAGGATAGAAGATTGATGATAAAAGTTGTTGAAAGTATAAACTTTCAATTTTAAATTATTAATGATATATATATATATATATATAATATATATATATATATATATATATAAATATATATAAGGGTTACAGTATGTAATATATAAGGTAAGTTTGAAAATATGATTGTGGCTAATGTATGTTAATATTAAGCGTATAGATTGTTATGATGAAAAGTATTGTCTACAGTTTAATTATTATCAAGACAAACATTAATGACTTTTTACTAAATTAAAAGGAGCATTATATAGTAAATCAATGGGAAAAAAGACTGCATTAGAGGACGGGTGAAACGGAACTCTCGTTAGTATTGGGTGAAAAGCGAGCTGCTCGATCTGTTATGGCAAAAGTGGTTTTCCGAGGCATCCTTTCAGGTGGCAAGTTTGAAGGAGCGCTCGAGATTTATTATTGGCCTTATGCGATTGATTGATGCTTTACAAGTGACTGCCTTCGCGGCTGAGGTGCCCCTTTAAGATGCCTTTCTTCCACCAAGATTAATCTTATTTGAAGCAAAGTGCATTCATCTAATTTGATATTATCAAAAGAAGCACTTCATAACAATCAACAGGTTAACTTATTCATTTTTAAAAACTTATTCACTCCTTCATTATGAACTACCACAGTAGGTTTCTGTTTCTGTTTATTAGAATTTTAATGACTATTGCTATTTGTATCTAAAACATTTTCTTCATTGCCAATTGTTTTCCTTGAAAAGTTACATAGCAAGATTAGTTCACCTTTATATGTATCTTTATTTGCGATATATTTCTGTCTCCTATGAGGCCATCCTTAATATGTATCTTTATTTAGGATATATTTCTGCCTCCTATGAGGCCATCCTTAATATGTATCTTTATTGGTGATACACTTCTGCCTTCTATAAGGCCATTCTTAGGCTACAAACTTTCACAGTCTACATTATATTACATACTCTGCGTAATGAAATCAAATTCTTTCAACTTTATCTTATTACATATTTACGGTACAATCACTTCATGCAAAACATAGTACATTTGTACTATTTTGTAAAAAAAAAAAAGAATTTTAATTATAAAAGACAAAGTGCTGCAGATGCAATAATTATGATAAAAATTATTGAAAATAAAGCCTTAAATTTGCAAATTGTAAAAGATATAGATTATATAAAGTCTTATATATTTATATACCTTTATACATATATTTATATATTTATTTTATTGAATATATAAAGTGATGAAGATAGATTTTCAGCATTTCTATTGTTGATGATATATATTCAGCATATAACCTGTTGATGATGTAAAGCTGATGAGGTAAATTTAAAGTCAGGTAGAAAGACTTTATTCTTCAAAAATTAATTTATTATCCCTATATACCAGTCACAATCAGTTTATTTTACACGAGCAGACGTGCTCCTGTTTGATGGTTTTTTTTTACGAAAATTCAGAGATGATACGTGCTATTTCAAAATATTATTAGAAATTATATAATAGTAAGAAATATCATTATTAGACTGTCAAACCCAACTGTTGGGTTTTTGACTCTGGTGAAAACCGCTTGTTACAGTTGAAAGATCTTAGTCTCTTTTCCTCATTTCATATTGTGGTTTGATCATTGATATATATATATATCTCAAATTGTTCTTGATCTACAGAGTATTTGATTAGTTTTCTTGATCCAAGACCTAGCTCTAAAAAAACTTATCTAATATTATGTGAATATATATATATATCTCAAATTGTTCTTGATCTACAGAGTATTTGATTAGTTTTCTTGATCCAAGACCTAGCTCTAAAAAAACTTATCTAATATTATGTGAATATATATATATATATATCTCAAATTGTTCTTGATCTACAGAGTATTTGATTAGTTTTCTTGATCCAAGACCTAGCTCTAAAAAAACTTATCTAATATTATGTGAATATATATATATATATATATTATATATATCTCAAATTGTTCTTGATCTACAGAGTATTTGATTAGTTTTCTTGATCCAAGACCTAGCTCTAAAAAAACTTATCTAATATTATGTGAATATATATATATATATATATATATATATCTCAAATTGTTCTTGATCTACAGAGTATTTGATCAGTTTTCTTGATCCAAGACCTAGCTCTAAAAAAATTATCTAATATTATGTGAATATATATATATATATATATATATATATATATATATATATCTCAAATTGTTCTTGATCTACAGAGTATTTGATCAGTTTTCTTGATCCAAGACCTAGCTCTAAAAAAATTATCTAATATTATGTGAATATATATATATATATATATATATATATCTCAAATTGTTCTTGATCTACAGAGTATTTGATTAGTTTTCTTGATCCAAGACCTAGCTCTAAAAAAACTTATCTAATATTATGTGAAATATATATATAATATATATATATATATTATAATGAAGTAAAAAACAAAAGGATTTTTGGAAACATTTGCATATCATTTAGAATTGAATTTTTGAATTAGACAAGAAGAAGGAAGGGGGATGACAATGTGACAAATGACGAGAGGGTAGAAAATATCTTTAATGGTGATACATTTCTGCCTCCTATGAGGCCATCCTTAATATACATATTAAGATATATAATAATAATTAAGATATTATTAATATACAATTTGATACATAATTTATATATGTATGAGCCAAGCAAGTCTGAGAATCACTGGTCTAAAATATCGATGAAAGTGAAATAAGTTTAAATTACCTCATACTAACTCCTATACTTCACTCTGATCAGAAAGACTAGTTTTAACTGAGACTAGAATAAAATCATATTTTAGTACGCTGAAGGTTTGGATGATGGGTTTTTAGTAAAATACCCGGGGCAGTTCAGTTTTCCAAGTGTAATTGAAGTCTCCCAGCTGTTACTCAAAAGTCCCCAATCTTTTGCTTCGCTAGCTCTACCTTAAAGAAATTCCTTTATGATTCTCTATTACTAGATCCCCACACGGGTCATATTTCTCTATCTTTAGAGTCCCTTGAGGTCACTTTTTTTCCTTAATAGACTTCAAAGTTAATTTTCCAATAGCTTTTACTTTTTTTCTTTTTTTTTTTTTGATGTGACATCATATAAACTTTATAATGTAAAATTTTAGAGGTCAGCGTTATAAACAAGAGCAATGGAATAAAATTCATTTCATAAAATATAATATAAGAAATATATATATAAAATATTATAAAACATTCATATACTTAAACTATATATAAATGATCAAACCACACAATAAAATGGGGAAACAAAGCTAAGATCTTTCAACCGTAACAAGCGGTCTTCGTCAAAGTCAAAAACCCAACTGACAACAGTTGGGTTTTTGACTCTGACGAAGACTGCTTGTTTTTCCCATTTCATATTGTGATTTGATCATTGTTATTTCACGTGTTTATGTGAAATATTTTTAAACTATATATATATATGCGGGACTCTTCGCCTCCTGATGACGACGATCGTCAAAACATTGAAGTGAATTATTCCTTCTATGTTTTCTGTCTAGTTATTCCTTGTCTATCTGTATGCAATCTTCTTTTTAATTGTTTTTATATATATATATTGGTATAAATAGGCAGCAGATCCTCTTTTAAACAGGTATCATTAAAATTAACCCCAGTCTCGGCATTCACGATCTTAAGACTGAGAGATTCGATCCTACGAACTAACCTCCTGCTAACAGGGTTCAACTGGAAAAAGAGTTGGCCAAGTGACATGTTAAATTAAAATCGATGACTCATGCTTAGTCATTGCTATAAATAGAATAAAAGGATAGTACAGGTTAATATAAAGAAAAGGTCAAAGGTCAATAAAAAACAAGGAACAAGCGGTTAGAATAAAAGGTCAGAATCAAATTTTTTGTCACAAACAAGCGGTTAGAATCAACTTTTATTCTAACCGCTTGTTTCTTGTTCTTTATTGACCTTTGACCTTCTCTTTATATTAATCTGTACTACCCTTTTATTCTATTTATAGCAATGACTAAGCATGAGTCATCGATTTTAATCTATTTATAGCAATGACTAAGCATGAGTCATCGATTTTAATTTAACATGTCACTTGGCCAACTCATTTTCCAGTTGAACACTGTTAGCAGGAGGTTAGTTCGTAGGATCGAATCTCTCAGTCTTAAGATCGTGAATGCCGAGACTGCGGTTAATTTTAATGATATATATATATATATATATATATATATATATATATAGGTGTATAATGTAATCGGGATTCGGTCAATTTTCCAGGATCAAAATCAAACTCTCAATTACCGATTACATTATACACCTATTCTATCCAACGGTTGATATATTATTGAAATATATATATATATATATATATATTATATATATATATATATATATATAGCAGATTCAATAATATATCGACCGTTTGATAGAACAGGTATGCTCTCTAATTGGGATGCAGTCAATTTTCTAGGATAAAAAAATCAAACTCTCGGTGCCAAAGTTTCGGTTTTATTTAAAACCTTTTTCATAGACAGATGTAAGAATTTTTAAACTAAGAAAATTAAATTTACATTATTTAAAGGAACAACAATGTTAACCGGAAAAAATTCTTCGATTAGACAGTCTAATAAAAAGAATACGATCTTAAAAACTCATTTTGGTATACATTTTCAAATTTTTTTTGTATTTTTACCCCCTTAAAATGACACCCTCTGGCATTTGCTAAATGGGTGGACCACCCCACCCTGCCTCTCTTGATACGTCTTTGTTGACGATGAACATTGCATTCCTTAATACTCCCAGTGTCAGAAATCGTCGATAGTTCAACTCGAGATTCTCCTTCTATTAGTTTTTGGTGGATATTTACCCACCAATTATGTGGGGCGCACTGATAACTGTTTATTATGTTTTGTGTACATGTTGACAATAGAACACTTTAATATACATCACTACATGGGTCCCCACATAATACACAAAGTCTCTGTCTATTGCGAATTTCCGGTCAGATCCTCCGTACTGCTGAGCAGGTGGCAAGGCGTGCGATGAAGTGTAGAATGGAATTAAGAAGTGGCGAAGAAACACAAGGCATGGCGAGTTGATGGAGTAAGAGGGAGAGACGCTTCCAAACAGGTAAAGATGGCGACAACAACTGGTTCTTACTAACAGCTGGTTCTTAAGAACAGCTGGTTCTAAAGAACAGCTGGTTCTTAAGAACAGCTGGTTCTTACAGACTTGCGTTAGTGTTGCCGCTACATCACACCTCCCCCAGCGGAGAAGTTAACCTTCGAAGCGTCAAAACGAACGATCCGTCCGGAGCGAGTAACTCGAGGTGGTGGATCGTCCGTTGGCTTCATCGAGGCGTTGGTTGAATTATCAGGTGTTCGATGGGCCTGGAGGCGAGTTACCAGGTGTTGAGTTGACCTGGAGGCGAGTTACCAGGCGTTGAGTTGACCTGGAGGCGAGTTACCAGGCGTTGAGTTGACCTGGAGGCGAGTTACCAGGCGTTGAGTTGACCTGAAGGCGAGTTACCAGGCGTTGAGTTGACCTGGAGGCGAGTTACCAGGCGTTGAGTTGACCTGGAGGCGAGTTACCAGGCGTTGAGTTGGTCTGGAGGTGTGTTACCAGACGTTGAGTTGACCTGGAGGCGAGTTACCAGGCGTGAGTTGACCTGGAGGCGAGTTACCAGGCGTTGAGTTGACCTGGAGGCGAGTTACCAGGCGTTGAGTTGACCTGAAGGCGAGTTACCAGGCGTTGAGTTGACCTGGAGGCGAGTTACCAGGCGTTGAGTTGACCTGGAGGCGAGTTACCAGGCGTTGAGTTGGTCTGGAGGTGTGTTACCAGACGTTGAGTTGACCTGGAGGCGAGTTACCAGGCGTGAGTTGACCTGGAGGCGAGTTACCAGGCGTTGAGTTGACCTGGAGGCGAGTTACCAGGCGTTTGATTGGCCTCAGCCTGCAGGAACCAAAACTGGGGGCGACTTTTCCAGAACTGCGGCAGTTTGACGCCCAACCTATCGACTGCTGGAGGAACCGAAGTTGCTGTACAAGTTGAATCTGAATTTTCATTCATACAAAGCATGGCAAAGTTATAAAATAGTGAGATAATGTGTGCAATTAAGAATTGTAAAGTAATAATTAGCGTTAATTACTTACAAGTGATCGTAATTAGTTGCCCAGTTCGATTTGGCGGAAACACCAATTATGTGGGGCGCACTGATAACTGTTTATTATGTTTTGTGTACATGTTGACAATAGAACACTTTAATATAAATCACTACATGGGTCCCCACATAATACACAGAGTCTCTGTCTACTGCAAATTTCCTGTCAGATCCTCCGTACTGATGAGCAGATGGCAAGGTGTGCGATGAAGTGTAGAATGGAATTAAGAAGTGGCGAAGAAACACAAGGCATGGCGAGTTGATGGAGTAAGAGGGAGAGACGCTTCCAAACAGGTAAAGATGGCGACAACAACTGGTTCTTACTAACAGCTGGTTCTTAAGAACAGCTGGTTCTAAAGAACAGCTGGTTCTTAAGAACAGCTGGTTCTTACAGACTTGCGTTAGTGTTGCCGCTACAAGTTTATTTCATGACTTTGGACATTTTAATACTGAATTTAGTCGATTGACTCCGTAAACGCTCTGCTTATTATAGTAAGTACTGTTTAAAAGCCGACAAAGTTGAAAAAAATGTAGTTTGTTACTATATGACTATGGACCAAGTAAATATAATATATAAAATCATTTACATCAGCAATGTATCCACTTGTTTTGATACATTTTAAATATACTTGAATTTTACATCACAAGTTTGTTTTCAATTAAAAACTTAATAAAAACTGATTAAACTTGATTCAATAAAGTTATTCTTCCTTGCTTACAATATATCCCTATTAAAACTTTTTATAGGTTTGAGAGCTTTGTGTACTTCATTTTTGTAATTTTTTTTTGTCTTGAAAATACAAGAAAAAACTTAGAGAATTGATTTAGACCACAAACGGGAATGTTAATTAGAAGTCCAATACTTATCTGGTCTTTGCGAATTATAAAAAGACATTTGTGCGATGTTTATTAATAATAAATTAGTAAAAATTGGAAGTTGTCCTTCTTGTATACATAAATTTAAGAAAGATATGACCCCATTATTCTTCACTAGTTGTTTTTTGAATTTCTCGAGTCCTCGAAAACACTTCCTAAGTTCAAGGCTCTTCAATTCATAAAGGAGTCCACCATAGAATAAAACAAATGAAATAACCTATGGGTCACTCCTTTATGAATTGAAGAACCTAGAACTTAGGAAGTGTTTTCGAAGACCCGAAAAATTCAATAATAGTGAAGACATATGTTTCTGACATGTATGTAATAATAAATTGTATACATAAAACTCTCTTAGCAGTCATTAACTCTAAGAAAATAAAAAAAAATAAAGATTAACTGAAGAAAAGATGTTAAGAGTCTTCTTAAAAACCAAGTACCTTTGTTGTATTAAATTTGATTTTTATTACTACACTTGATGTGTAGTTTTATTTTTAGCATGATACAGTGGTTAACTGAAGTTTACTGACGAAATAAAATTAGCAATGAAGTGCTTCCTTTCCTTCATGCATTCTTTCCTTTCTCTCCAAGGAAAGACTCTTAATATCTCTTCTTGGAGATTGACAGGTGTTAATCCACCTTAAACAACTGCTTTCATTTTTTCTCCTATTTACTCCTTAAGAGAAAATAATATATATGTATATATATATATATATATATATATATATATATAAATTTAAATTACACAAAGCACGACACAGAAAAGAGAATACAAAGAAAACTTACAGAATTCAATATTTCGAACTGTTGTTCGTCATCAGGAGAGTAGACTAGTAGAGAGGACGAAGTGAGAGAGATCTCCCCACGTCGAAGAACGGAGTGCGAATCATATATATATATATATATATATATAGGTTTATACATGTTTATAAATAATACATATATGTTTATAAATGTATTTATATATGTATATATATTGCGTTTATATAAGAAGAAATATGGGTTTTCATGGGGATATCCTATTCTATCAAACGGTCGATATATTATTGAATTTTTTATATATATATTTGGGTTTATATAAGAAGAAATATGGGTTTTTATGAGGATATAACCTATTCTATCAAATGGTCGGTATATTATTGAATCTGTTATATATATAAATATATATATATATATATATATATATAACAAGATTTCAAAAGAAACACATGAAATAACATCACCGTTCAAACTACAATAAGAAATAAGAAAAAAAGACTAAGATCATTCAACTGTGACCATTTTGTTACGGTTGAAAGATCTTAGTCTTTTTTTCCCATTTCTTAATATGGTTTGAACGTTGATTATATATATACGTTTCACAATAAACTATAGATACAGAGTAAAGATACAAATACAGTTACAATCTCTAATTTTTGGTTGATCTGTTATCAGGAGAGTATAGATAGGGACACCAAGCGTACTTGCAAAGCGACGGTTAGAGATTGTGCCGCAAAATTATATACTGTAAGTGTGTTCATATCTTTACTCTGTGTCTATAATTTACTATGAAGCGTTTGTTGTCCTTTTTGGATCGTTTTCCTCTTGAATATATATATATAGTTCAATGTACATAAATAAACATAGAGAAATTAAAGACACACACTTACAGTCTCTAATTTTCTTCAAGAGAGACACTTACAAACTCAAATTTTCGGTCAATCCGTCTTCAGCAGAAAAGAGAAAGGGAGACCAAGCACGTTGAAGACGCATATATATGCATATATTGTTAAAAATATCAACCGTGAAATAGATAGAAACTAAAATTTGGTTAGTTCTTCTGGTTCAAATTAAACTCTCATTGCCAACGTTTTTTTATTTATTGCTTAATAAATAAAAATTTCCAAGGTATTTATTTAAAACATTTTTCAGAGGCCTACAAAACCAAGGAAATATAAAAAATATTACAATCATACAAAAATCAAAATATATGTAAAATGCACAAAATGTTACAAAAATGCACAAAAATATTCCTACTGTATTTTCTTATTTTTAACTTTTTGTTCTTTTTATTTATATTTTATTTTTGAATGACTGTACTATTTCTTATATTTTCTCTCTTTTGTAGGCCTATAAAAAACGTTTTAAATATAAACCGAAACGTTGGAAGTGAGAGTTTAATTTAAACCCGAAGAACTAACTAAGTCCTGATAATATTTTATTATATATACGAGGTATGTAAATAAAGTAGTGAGACTGGCAACGTCGCTTTCGATCTGGCAACGCTGGAGACGCGTGGCCTTGAGTAGCGTCAGGTGCACGTGTGATGCGCCTCCAGTATGAATCTGAACTCGCCACAGTCATTTGTTTGTCCGTAGCGTTGGTTTTCGTGAAATGGTTTTTTCTTGAGCGTTTTAAAAATGAGTGACCTCAAAGTTGAGCAGCGGTGTGCAATCAAATTTTGCTTCAGACTTGGACATAATGCAACCGAAACTTTTGAAAAACTTCAGGAGGCCTATGGAGAACGTGTTTTATCAATGGCACAGGTTTTTCGGTGGTTTAAGGAATTTTCAGAAGGAAGAGAGTCGATTGAAGATGAACCACGAAGCGGAAGTCCTTCAAGTGCAAACACCGATGAAAATGTCAATAGAGTACGGTTAATCAGCACTTCTACCGTGAGGTCCTTGAAAGACTTCGAAAAAGAGTCCTTCGTGTGCGGCCAAACATCAAAGACAAGTGGGTGTTGCATCACGACAACGCGCCCTGTCACACTGCCATCTCAATAAACGAGTTTTTGGCCAGTAAAAACATTCCTGTTGCTCCTCAGCCTCCTTATTCACCAGACTTGAATCCTTGTGACTTTTTCCTCTTCCCGAGATTGAAAAATCACCTCAAGGGAACTCATTTCGGGACACTACAAAACATACAAACTGCTGTAACCGACCAGCTGAAGGCCATTCCAGAATCCGAGTTCCAGCAATGCTACAATGATTGGAAGGACCGTCTCCAGCGCTGTGTGGCTTCCGAAGGGAACTATTTTGAAGGTGAAAATATCACATTGTAATTATATTTGAATAGAAAATTTAAAAAAAATCAGTCTCACTACTTTATTTACACACCTCGTATATGTACTTAAAATAAATTGTGACACATAGACAGAAACATAACAAAGACCCACTTTTCAATATTTCCACCGTAATGGCGGTCATCTTCAGATATATAACTTTAAATTACACAAAGCACGATAAGAAAAAGAATAAAAAGAACTCTTACAGAATTCAATATTTCGAACTGTTGTTCTTCATCAGAAGTAGACTAGAAGAGAGGACGAAGTGAGAGAGATCTCCCTACGTCGAAGAACGGAGCGCAAATCACCTTTTTTCTGTGTCGTGCTTTGTGTAATTTAAAGTTTTATAGCCCTTGTGGACAGTTTCTTATATTTAGTATATATATATATATATATCTCAATATCTCAATGATCAAACCATAATATGAAATGGGAAAACCAGACTAAGATCTTTCAACCCTAACAAGCGGCCATCGCCAGAGTCAAAAATCCAACTGACTTCTTTCACGTGTTTATGTGAAAACTTTATATATATATATATATATATATATATATATATATAAAAGTAACGGTCCAGCGGACTTTTTTAAATAAAATAGTTGACCGCCCTGCCTTCCTGCGGGACTCTTCGCTCTTCACACCTCCTGATGACGATGATGGTCGAAATATCGATGTGAGTTATGTCTGTGTCTTTCTTTTTGTTTCCTTCGTTTTGAATTTATTTTATATTACATATATATATATATATATAATATATATATATATATATATATATATATATATTATGAATGCCAATGCCACCAACACTGTAGAGAAGTTGTTGGAAGGTGATTTGTTTTAATGAAATATTTATTTTACTAAGATCTGATTATGGTTATTATGGTTCTGATTATGGTTATTTTTCGAATAAATGCGCCACTGCACAGCTGAATAAATCAATTGACTTAGTAGTACTTGATTTTTGGTTGCTCGTTGAATTTCAAATTAGATCAACACGAATCAATGATAAGAACATACACATACTGACGAGTTGCTTTCATTTGTGCAGCTTATCTGAATAAAACATGCCTCCAAGGTATTTTCTTGGGGTCGATTTTTATTTTATTACGCTTAATAGATAGGCAATTTATCCCGTGTATTTTTTGTCTGAAATTGTCATCTTAATGATGTCTCCCGTGTTTCTCGGATATCTGTAAAAGAAATGCAGATATATACGTATAATGGAGATACTTTCCTTTTCAGGGATGTTATTACTTTGATTTTAAATGCATACTTGAGCATTGTCAGTTCTCAAGCAAATCCTGGCCATCTCCAATCTTATCAGGACACTTGCTGGGCTCGGCTTATCAAATATATTATTATCAACCGTCATACC
Source organism: Hermatobates lingyangjiaoensis (assembly GCA_026182355.1). NCBI lineage: Eukaryota > Metazoa > Arthropoda > Insecta > Hemiptera > Hermatobatidae > Hermatobates > Hermatobates lingyangjiaoensis. The sequence continues at coordinate 135,509 of JAPFBL010000281.1, read as the reverse complement.
ACATCTATCGCTGGTGGAGTCGTCCGACCGGTTTCGCAATGACTGCATCATCAATGGGACTAAATCTATCTTCCTGTATTACGGATATAAATACCTATTTTAACACAATGGTACCAATACATGTTTAAATTTCCTATCTAACAGTTTTTTTTCTTTCACAATTTAAGTCATCTCTGTCCTATCCGTTCTGTCGTATTTTCATGTTTTTTATTGGTTTGAATATTATGTCTGTCTGGTGATTCTGTCTGCTGTTTGATTTATTCGTTTATTAGGTTGTTAGTGTTTTTTTTTTAAAAAAAAACTATTGGGTAGGCAATTCAGTTATATATTGGTACCATCGTTTTAAAATAGGTATTTATATCCGTGATTCTGGAAGATGGGTTTAGTCCCCTTGATGATGCAGCTATTTCGAAACTGGTCGGATGACTCCACCAGCGATAGACGAGGTATTGACGGTTTGACGGTATGAGTTATTTACTAACCTCTGTGGTACTAACAATAGGCATGTATTTATAAAATATGACTACATGGCAACTACTTTGTTCAATTCTATTATATTTAAGTACACTAAGTAATCAGTTTATAGTATCCAAAATCGTCGTTTTGCCAGCTGGTTTACTTTTTCAATCTCCACAATACCACAATAATACAAATCAGTGCATCATATCAGGTGTCACCTGATGTAGAAGTCTTCTCCAATCATTTTTTGAAGTACGGTTGGTTTCTTCGTTATCAGAAATAGAAAAAAATTATAATCTTGGAGTTCAGAAAAGTCAAAACGTTAGGGTCCAATATGTCATTGAGTCACTGCAAACATAGTTATACCCATAGTTGGGTTTTGACTCTGATGAAGATTGCTTGATAAGGTCGAAAGATCTTAATCTTTTTCCCATTTCTTATTGTAGTTTTAACATTGATTGTTGTTTCACGTGTTTATTGTGAAATCTTGTTATAGTTATAAAACAAAGTTTTAACTATAGACATTATTATTTGTTCATAATTTCAAAGCAGGAATGGAACAAGATATAATATACAGCAATAACAATTGCATTTCAATCATCATTATAACTTTTTAATAAACACTTTTTATCATCTGTTAGCACTACTGTGCTCATTAAGCACATTGTACCACAACACAACTTTGATTATTTTATCTAAATAATACCATCGACCTTGATCATTTTATTATTCAAATATTGACAGCAACACAACCATTCAACCTACCGTCACATTTTCACCAAACTGGTTCTTACACATACATATTCATATGTATCAATATATATATATATAATATAATATATAAATATATATATATATAATATATATATATATATATATATATATATATATATATATATATATATATATATAATATAACTGACATTTTGTCAGTCAGTTGGGTTTTTAACTCTGACGAAGACCGCTTGTTGCAGTTGAAAGATCTTAGTCTTGTTTTCTCATTTCATATTGTGATTTGATCATTGATTGTTATTTCACGTGTTTATGTGAATTCTTTTTATACATATGTATCAATGTAGCAATAAGAAATAAGAAAAAAAAAAACTAAAATCTTTCGACCGTAACAAGCTGTCTTTGTCAGAGTCAAATCCCAACTGAAACCAAAGATGTAGAGCATCTGAAAGGGGTTCAGAGGTTAATTTTAATAAACTTTGTTAATAAAAAAACTCAACCAAGGAATTAGAGTGTAGTGCTATTTATAAAATTACGCAGAAAAGTTGCCATAAAATTTATATTGGTCAAACAACACCAATACAATGTAAGCAGGTAGGAAAAAAGTAGTGCCTTACCTTTTCGTATAAATAATGAAAAAATGTCATATTGAAATAAAAAATCGGTGTTGTTAAGAAATATTATCAAACCTCTGTGATTAAATTTAATAGATGAAATATTGTTAACATTAGTAACGGTTTATTCAAACCTGACTCACTATTGGCGATGACAATAGCCTCATCTAAGAGGGTTGACAGCTAGCGGATAGTTTTTTACTTTTTCTTTCTGTACTCCTTTGTTTATCCTAACATCTTTCCCTGGACTATTGACCTTTTCTGCACTTTACAACCCTTTCAAGTACCTCTTTTCCTTCCCACTCCTCTCAACCCCTTACCAGATGTTTCTACATCTTTGATTTCAGTTGAGATTTGACTCTGATGAACACCGATTGTTACAGTTGAAAGATCTTAGTCTTTTTTTCTCATTTCTTATTGTGGTTTGAATGTTGATTGTTAATTCACGTGTTTATAGTAAAATCTATTCACATTCATGTAAACATATGAACATTACATATAGCTACACACATTAAGACGAATAAGCAAGTTCAGCAAATATTTCCGCTCATTCAGAATTGTAGTCTTCTCCTCCAGAAAAAAATATTTTTAGAACCTCATACCCTTTGAACCTGTTCCTTACCTTTCTTGTTCTTCGTAATATCACGTCTTCGTCCTTGTTAAAGCATGATATTTTTCTATTAAATTCTTGTAAAATTCATAACATTGGTGTATTTTGTGCTATTTTTCTTCTCTGTTATTAATTGCACATATTGACAGTCAAATTTTAATTTAGAGATCATTAAATAAATGGATATTTTCTTCATTCTATTTATACGTTCAATATCTTTTTTTTACTTTACTATAAGTAAAGTATAGTGATCGTGAAAAAATTCGATCTCGAGATTTTAACGGAATTACATGTTTTGAGGTCCCAGAAGTCGTTTTATGACGTTTTTACGATGATGTCTGCGTGTGTGGGTGGGTGGGTGGGTGGGTGGGTGCGTGGGTGGGTGCGTGTGTTAGCATTGCTTGTTACCACGCTACGGTCCAGAATCTTTGATGGATCAAGTTGATATTTTACAAAAAAATGGGCCCCATTTAGACGAAGATCCCTATTGTTTGGGAAGAATTATGCATGATGGGAAGTCACTTTTTTTGCCAAAAACCGTTTTTTTTAAAACATTTATTTCTCCTAAACTGATAACCCTAGAGTTTTGAAATTTTGACATTATCTTTGAGGTTTCAAATGCAACAAACGAAAAATATATTCAGAATTTTAAAACAACAGGAAATATTTTTTTTCACTAAAATGTAAAAATTTTGACTTATAATTCAATCTCAAACCTTGTGAGAGCGATACAAGCCATACTGTTTGATGGATCAAAATGAAAGTATGCCTAAAAATAAAACATTATGTGGAGAATGAGTTGAGATATTTTTTTCCAAAATTACATTCGCTAAAGGGGCGTTACAGTATGATTTGTGTTTTCAGAAAATGTTTTTTTTGACGCTAAACGGCTCGTTAAAAAATAATGAAAATTTGACCAAAAACGGATCAAAAAATTAGCAACTTATAAAAAAAAAATCATGAAGTTTCAATTACGGGAAAGAGTAATAACGATATAAAAACTCTTTGTTTATCCTAGACTAAGAGATCACCTGCTATACTTGTCGAGTTTTTTGTATTTTTTTACATTGTTTACATTGACTTAGAAATTTTTTGAGCGAATCCACTGAGATAAAATTGATGTTTCTAATGGAAAAATGAAAATATATTATTGACTTATAAAAGATATAAGAGGAATAATATTGTGCAGGTAAATGATAACACTCATTAAAAAAAAATCGTATATATGTTATTTGACAAAGGGGAAGGAAAATGATCTTATTAAATACTAAGAAGCCATAAAATTCCCAGTATAATAATTCTGTTAAAAACCAAAAATGTAAAAGATAATTCAAAATATAAATCTTTCGTTTAGAGATTAATAACTGTAATTATCGTACATCTTTAATTAACAAATCACCTTAAAACAACATTTTCTTCGCTGTTTAAGATGTTTTTCAGAGAAAGAAAGGGTATTTTACTGTTTTAAATTTGAAAATTTTACATTAATATTCAATGTAGAAGGATGTTAAGTAAACGATGTAAGAAATCTACTGGCTATTTGAACAATAGCCATGTTCTCTTGTAGGATAATATTTCGTTTCAAGAAATGTTCACATTGGTTTTTCAAAAATGATATTACTGCTGTAGTTATACTAATGAAATTATTTGCAAATAATAAATTATTTGTGATGTACAAAAATAAGCTTATAAATTGATATGTCCTTCAATCACTATCTGTACTACCTCACGAATGCAATGCTAATAATTATATCCCATTTAGATATTTATGTTATGCTTAAATGATACGTTATGTTTTATATACTCAAGAAATTTGACATTGAGTTACTTATAGTAAAGTAGAGTGTAGGCCACTCCAGATTTTTTATTTTATATTTTATTCCAACATGTTCCACTGTGTATTACATGCATCAACGTCAAACTGTATACAATATTTCTTTAATTTACAATACGATAATACTTACTTTACAATGATTCTTAATTCTACAATGTAATAATAATAATAATATTTTTTTTGCGATCTATATCTTTCAGTACTGTTTTCAATCTTTCAAATATTTTTTTCTTCTCATATTTTATTATTTTGTTATTTTTTTGTAATGTATTCATTTTATGTTATATTTATTGTAAGTCTTATTTTTCTTAAGTTAAACAGAGTTTAACCATTACAATTATAAAGTTTTTATGACAGTTATTTTTTTTCGATTTCTTTCCGTTTCGCTGAAAAAAGAAACGAAGTTGGAAATGGTTAGATGAAAAACGCATTTTAACTGATTTGTTGTTTGAGCTATGCTAAAAATGGTAATCATACGCTAGTTATATATGAATACGCTACTTTTATGTAACATATCATTAGTATGGAATAAATTTATTCAAGAATTGTAAATAAATTTAATTAGATAAAATATAGTTGTCTTGAAAACATTACTTCAAAGGAACTTAAAAAAAAAAGAATAAAAGACAAGCTTTACAGGTTTGAAAGAAATGAAGTTGAAGAAATGTGATTGTATGTAAGGTTTTTTTGAAGAAGGTTAAAGCGAGAAAGGGACTAATCAGGGAGTGAAGAACCCAGGATACGGCACGCCCGGTGCCTGGGGCTTCTCATTACCAGTCACACGCGCTCTCAGTGCTTTCAGCCCAAATAGTCTCCCAAGCAAGTCGCTTCTTTTAGTTTTATCTCCGTAAATAATAATTATCAATGAAATTGAAAAATTATGCAGAACTTTTTTTTTGCCACTAAACCTACACAATGTACATCCATCTAATAATGATAGGTTGTCTACTTCATTGCACTTAATATCGTTCATTTAAAAAAAAAAAAATATCTACCATTTTAAGTTCATATACATGATTTAGAAATGTGTAGTTGAATAAGTTGTGATTGTTTAACAATTAAAGTGTAAGTGAAGCTATATTTGTGATTTATGTAAATAAAAGAAAGATTAGTCTGTACATAGCGAAGGGGGAAAAGGCTGGTGGAGAGCCACTAGATAGTTTTCTACTTTTTCTTACTGTACTCCTGTGTTTACCCTAACATCTTTCCCTGGACTATTGTCCTTTCCTGAACTTTATACCTGTGTTGATCTTTACGCGTGCCTTAGCCGTCCGGCCATACCATTGCATCTACATCAAATCTGGTGGTCATTGAACGATTTGCCCTTTAGCCGTCGCATGGCAACGACCTGACCAACAAGAGTATCCGTGCTATAGCACGTAGTACAGGGCAAAAGTTCCAGACCTGAGGTATTCTACTGTTCATCTGACTGTAGTCCAATAGCTGTATTAGCTCGTAAGTATGTTGTCAGTTAGTTAGTTTGTCGTGTTCTTCATCCTTGTTTTCGTAATTTATACCTGTTTTGATTTATCATCATGTCTCTCAACCTTTCGGCCATTTCATGAGTAAAGAACATTTCTAATATATACAAGAAAAAATATACGTTTAAAAATTGGAAAGAATTATTCAAACTGAACACAATGGGAGTTAAAAATAGAAGAAGAGTAACACAGTGCTGAGCTTCTTGGAGGCGTTGAAGCTAATTGGGGTACTATAGTACCGAAGGGAAGAAGGTACAATAGTTCTTAGGATGCAGTACAATAATCACACTCAATACATAAATAAATAATAAATTACTCACAGAGAAAAAAAAACACAGTTGCAAACTCAAATTTTTGGGCATCCGCCTTCAGGAGAAAGAGAACTGTTACTTGCCGTTTCGTCTACAACGTGCTTAGTCTTTCTCTTTTCTCTTCAAGACGGATTGACCAACAATTTGAGTTTTGTGTATTTTTTTTGTGTTACTCTTCTTCGATTTTGAACTTGTTATCAAAAATATATTTCAATTATATTCAATTCAATTTTAGTTTTAAGTATTCATTTCCTCTTTAATTATGAGAATTATTTAAATCTGCCTATATTAGTTAACAAGTTTCCCTCGGAGAAGGACGTTAAACCATCGGTCCCGAGCCTGTACGATGTCAGGTACTCGTTAAAGATCCCTACTCTCTAAATACATTTGAGTTAGGCAAGACTCCCACTGTAGAATCAATCTTCATTGTGTGGTATCACAAAGGGCCAATGCTTGGCTTACGTGTGTTCCCTTGTGGGACTGCCACTGCAATCTAACCTAGTTAACAAGTAAAAGAGAATAATTGTTAAGCATGAGGAATGAAAATAAATAATAACTAGTAACTTCTGTTTTATCTTATACGTTGTCTGTGTGCGAGATATGATGCAACGTAATAATATGCACTCGAAATTTTTATAATTTCCTAATGTAGTAATGTTTCCTCTATTCTCAAGAAAATAACTTTTTTTTAAAAACAATTTGATAAATAAATAAGGAAATGTTGTAAACTGAAGTAAGATGATTGACATTAGGTGAAGTGGAGTAGGTCTGAGAGAAGGTGTTTTAAGGATAGCATCGTTTTGGAGAAGGGCGATTCGTGGCATCTGAACACTGCCGGCTTTGATCAGTATGCCCTGTCTTCACCAGACCGAGGAGAAAGCCTTCATAAGCCATTTTGCCTGAACGCAAGCTGTTCACTGGCTTGTGAATCATTTCCAATGCTTCAAGGTATCTTGTCGTGAAGCCATTTCATTTACAATACAAGCTATAAAATAAATCTTCACATTAGTTATCCATTATTTACATGTTTTCAATACACTGTATTTCCTCCATTTCTTAATATTCGAACAAACGGAATAATCCTTTTCATATCATTATGGCGTTATATTACTTAACGATCTTTAATTCTAAGGTGGTACAATCAGTTACTATGTGGTATATTTACTCATTATAGGGTAAAAAGCTAATGTAGGGTAATAATCTCCACATATAGAAATTTAATAGTATAAAGAACGCTTTTCGAACACGTAGTGTTCTTCTTCAGGCATTAACTAAGGGTAAGTGTCTATGGTACAACTGACTGTGCTACAGCTTTTTTTTACTCTACAATAACTTCATACTTATTATTGTAATTTATAACTTATTACTCTACAATATCTTTTAGCCTACAATAACAATAAAAATCTAATTTCAAACGTATGTCTATTAAGAGATAAAAAATGTACCAGAAGTGAAGGCAAAACATTACTGCCAAACTTTCAACATTAAACATACAAAAAAAAATCTGGAGTGGCCTTCACTCAACTTTACTATAAGTAACTTAATATCAAATTTCATGAGTATGTAATAGATAACGTCTCTTTTAGGCATAATGTAAATATCTAAATGGGATATGATTATCAGTCTTTCATTCCTGAGGTAGTACAGATAGTGATTGAAGGACATATCAATATATAAGCTTATTTTGTACATCACACAGTTGATGCAAATAATTTCATTAGTATAACTACAGCAGTAATAACTTTTTTGAAAAACCAAAGTGAACATTTCTTGATACGAAATATTCTCCTACAAGAGAACATGGCTTTTGTTCAAATAGCCAGTGGATTTCTTACACCGTTTACTTGACATCCTTCTACATTGAATATTACAGTAAAATTTTCAAATTTAAAACAGGAAAATACCCTTATTCTCTCTGAAAAATATCATAAACATCGAAGAAAAAATGTTTTAAGATGATGTATAATCAAAGATGTACGATAATTACATTTATTAATCTCTAAACGAAAGATTTCAATTTTGAATTATCTTTTACATTTTCGGTCTTTTATAGAATTCTTATACTGGGAATTTTATGGCTTCTTAGTATTTAATAAGATAATTTTCCTTCCCCTTTGTCAAATATCATATATACGATTTTTTTCTGAGTGAGTGTTATCCTTTTCCTGCCTTCTGTACTCTGTTATAAGTTTGCTATGAATGTATATTGAGAAAAAATATATTAGTAATTAGCCAGTTTACATACTGAAATCGAAGTCAAAGTCAGCTATTCAATATAATTTAAATCTTTTATAGTTGGGAGCTTCTAATTTTTGAAAATAATAAATATGTACTATTAGACTAGAATTGTAAAAAAAAACTGGATATTTCTCAACAAACATAAGTCCTCCTTCTTGAGGAAAGAGTCAATTCATTACATTTCAATATCATGGAAAGGTACTATATTCACAATGATAATGTAATTGTAACTGATATTAAGTTTTGCTCAAGAGTGTAATATATAGATTTATTAAAGCATTTTATGAGACAAATCCATCATGCCATGGAAGACAAAGGTAATTAATTTATGTTTATTGCCGGTGATTTTTTTACATGTAACAATATTATTCCTCTTACATCTCATAGTCAATAAACAATTTAAATTGTTCCTTTATAAATATCAATTTTATCTCAATGGATTAATTAATTAATGATGTTCTTCCTTATTAAAATTATGAAATGATAATAACAATTAATTAAATTGTGTTTTAGAGAATAAGATGCAAGGATTTCTGACACCACTATATTGAGTAAACAGATAGAAGTTCAGATAGACATAGAGTACATATTCACGATTTAATCAAAGAAGGAATAAATGAAAGAAATATTCAAATTTTTAAAACAATAAAAAAATATTTTTGGATTAAAATATAGAAATTTTGACTTATGATTGAATGTGACAGGTTTTTAGGAGATAAAAATCTTTATATAGTAAACCAGTTTGATATTTTTTTACTTATAGAAAATTAACAGTATAGAAAAATATCCAGATTTTATTAAAGTTGAGTTTGAACCACTTAAGATTTTTTTTATAATAAACAATCTGTTTTCTATTTAATAAAGTAATGGAAGTTTTAATGGATCATTAAATGAAATGACTTGTGAATTATAACAATTAAATCTGGATGGCATTGCTTCGAGTGTTCGTATGCAAGTCATTGGGATCATATTCTCCTAGTCTTAATAACACGTCGTATTGGTTTGAATTAATAACCCAAATATTTTACAAAGGTTAGTCTCAAAAATAATTATTATCTTCAAGTTCACTTCAAACAGTAAGTAAAAAGTGGTTTTCAAATTATTTCTACATTATTTATCAATATTTCATTTGTTAATTATTAATTATCATCAAAATAATGAAATAATTACCAAAGAGTAATTTTTAATCAATATGGCTGCTTTGCTTGGCTATAGGTCAGCGTCCTTTCATCTATTTTAAAGTTGATTAAATTTCATTTCCTTTGTAAGTTAGATGTAATCTAAATAAAATTTGATTTTAAACTAAACAAAAACGATTGAAGCTATCAATATGTAATGGATTTAGAACAATTCACACAAATTTTAACTGCTGCATATTAATGTTAACAAACTTTCATTTGTTAGATTTAGATACATTTAAAATTTATTTGTTAGATTAATGACAATTTGTTTAATATTAAACGTTTCATTTTGTCAGAATATACTATTCGAAATTTAAGACAAATATTAATAATTAACATAATTAAATGGATCACAATCAGTTCTCTGTATGGTAAATTATAGCCCTTTGGAAATTTAATTTATGCTTATGTTGTAGTTTATACTGCTGAATTAATAGAATGTATTTAAAGTTAATAACATTATTAGTAACATTGATGCAACAAATATGTCATATGACAAATATGACATATATTTTTTGGAGCCTAATCTATATATTTGTAAAACTTTGATGTTCTTGTTTAAATACTTGCATACAGGTGACAATTAGAATACCTTTTAATTCCAGTTTATGAATAATTATTCATATAAATATTAAAGAAAACAGTAAGTAATATATTACTTTACAAATAGTGAATTAAAAAGAAAGGAGAATAGAAAAATAAATTCTCTCAACATAGTTCTAGTTTTTATTTAAAATAGTTTGACAAACATTAATTTCTTAACGTGTTTGTTTAGTTTGTTAGTATTTAATACAAACTACGTAGTTTAGTATATTTGTATTTAATACAAATAAAGACTAAAGCATTATATTAGACATAATGATGTGAACATTTTGAATGCTACCACTTAACATTTAAATTTCAAATGTTATTTTGATTGCTCATTATCAAAGAACTGTTTTTCAGGTTACCCATCATTCTGTCATATCTTGACTAAAAATCAATGCCCTTAAACAAAAAGTCTTTTCAGATTTAACATTCAGAAAAGGAAATAAATTATAACATAGGTGAGTTTCTTTTTTTGAAAATGATCAAAAAAAGGCTTTTGAATCAAGCGGGCTTGACTGGTAGTGGATTTTAAGAATATATTTTACAAAAAAGGGATTGAATACTTAAATTACTTTTATCAAAATAATTTTCATTAGTTTTAGCAGTAGCTAAATTAAACCTCTTTAAGATGTTCAAGATATTTCCTTTAGCTAACTTATATTTGATCATAACTTTCATTAATATTAAATTAAATAATATATTCAAACGTTATATTAATTGTTAATATAATTAATAGAGTTCAACGCATCCATAAAAAATGTCAATATGAAAATTAAATATTAAAAGTTTGTTATATTAATAACATAATGAGATTAAAAAAAAACAATTCTACATCAAAAATTAACTTGAAATCTTAAATCGAGGTGTCATTAAAAGTTACATTGGTGATTTATTTTGCAAAGTAACTGTAACATTTGCAAATAACTTTTTATTCTTTTATTTGAAAATCTTGATTGATTGATATTATTCAATCAAGATATTTTTTTACTGAAAAATCTTTTCCGTTTCTTTTGTTTACTTTTCGTAATGAACATCACTTTTTACTTTACTGAAAGTAAAATATCACCGTAATGAAAAAAAATTATATGCTGAGATTTGGATGGATTTATATGAATTGAGGTACCAAAAGTGTGAAAAATTTTGTGGAAACAAAGATCATTATGTTGTTAAACAGATATGTTTTTCCTTATGGTAAAATTAAGTGTAAGCCGCTCCAATTTTTTTTTTAAATTACAGCATTGAGTGTTACAGCAAACATATTTCAAATTACAGCAAACATATTTAAATATATTTGATATTCCAAATAAAACCAGTGAATAGAAGAAAAATATATTAATTTTTTTCTAATTAATTTGTTTCCTTATAGTAAAGTTGAGTGTAGGCCACTCCAAATTTTTTTCTTTATGTAATTATATCTTACATTATAAACTCTGGAGGTTGAATGGTTATGAGATAGTAATAATCTTGATTTACCTCTTTGGTTGTTACAGCATATATTGTAAAGAGTGCTAAATTCTTTGAAATTGACAAAGATTTTCATAACCAGCGCTTCAAGAGTATTGTTGCTAAAATAAAATCTATTCGATAAGTTATTTTTTACTTTTCTGTAAGTTCAAACGGCTATACTGTAGAATACACTATTTCTATTAATGACAGCTGTATAGCAAGTGTATACTCTATAATTACATAGTTATAATTACTGATTTCAACGATAAGTTGATAATTTCAACGATAATATTAAACACATTTAATTGTTTTCTTTTTTGATTTTTAAAATTCTTTTTAAGAAATTTCAAAGTTCAATAACTGTTCTTACAATAAATATGTATAGTGAGTATTAAATTTTGTTTAAAGATTAAGAAAGACTGCAACATTTGAATGTCTCTTTATTTATTTTTATTGTATTTTTAATGATGTGTGTAGATGGATGTGAATAAATGGTTACGCACCCATAATTTTGTAATGCTCATTTTTTTTTGTAATCACATTGTTTGACAAGTTAATTTGAAAATACGCCTCTGGACTGATAGTCCGGGGTTCAATACTCACCTGGCCCTCGATTTATTCACGCGAGAGGTGAATAAATCTGAGTATGTCGTCTCTCGGAGAGGAAGTTAAGCCGTCGGTCTCGAGCCTGTACTATGTCAGGTATGTCTTAAAGATCCCTACTCGAAATGCACTTGAGTTAGGCATAATTTAGGACTCCCAATGTAGAATCACCGATCAATGAAAAAGCCGGTTACTACCGGTAATAACGGCTGACATTATTACCGGTAGGGGATCGGTTTAAACAATAAAAAAAAAAAATGAAAATACGACTTAAAGAATTTAGTTAATATTTTACCATTAAGTACTTTATAATATTGAATATCAAAACAAGTATTAGCTTAGCTTCTTTTCTGTCTTTGTTTTCTCCAGAGATTTAGAATGTTTTGTTTATTATTGATTTCATATTAGTAGTCTGAAATAAGCATTTACTTAAGTTTAGATGATTGTAAAGGCAAAGCTCTAAAAAGGAAAAAACATATTAAATACCAAAGCCACTTCTCGGATTTGTTTACCTTATTATAAATAAGGAAAAGTTTGCTTTATTACAAATAATCTAAATAAAATTAGAAAATAATAATTAATCAATTATCATTTGAAATAGTTTATGTTTAAAGATATAATATTGAATAAACAAAGTTATAAATATTATTGAGTCTAAGTTGCATTCACAAAGAAGGCATGGGTGGATGGAATGGTGAGAAGATGGGGGGGGGGGGGGGGAAGGAGTGGCCATTAGCAGATGTACGAGTATAGTCAGGTTCATAAAATGTGACCTGTCAATTTTTACATTTACCCATCAATGTTGTTTACATTGTAATAGAGATGTAAACAAGTTGTATATCCTTGAAGCTAAGGATGACGGTCCAAATTAAAAATATTCAGAATAGTGATTTTGTATTATTTCAAGTTTCAAAATAATAGAAAGTAGATTTAATCAGTTAGTTAAGAAAGCGGAAGAAAGGAAGTAGTTCGGAATTCATTTTCAATTGTTAGTTCATATTTTATGACCCTCTCTATAGATTTAATATTATAAACAATTACATAATCCATCACTTTATTTAAATATAATGCATTCTAACAAATAGAATAAATGATAACCAAATCAAATTTATTATATGATACACAAAACAAACTCTACTTTTCTAATCTGTTCATTTCATTTAGTTATAATGTTAATAACACTATTCTAAAACTGTGTGCATATATATAATTATTATGGTTTCTTGTACAATTTTATAGCTAAATCTTAGGATTTAAATTGATGATAATATTACATATTTCATTTCTTGATTGATTGGGATTCAAGAACAGTTTTGTGAGTTCACTAGTTTTTAAGTTCTAAACAAATATGGTGATTACATGTTCACTGTAATGAAAATAATGTAGTGACAATATTAGTAAAATGAAATAAATAATTAATTGTTTGTAATATCTGATAATGGTTGAGTTGAGAAAGTTGAGTGAGTGTCCACCGCTTCAGATTTGTATTTCAGACAACAGGTGACGGGATATAATATAAATAATAATTGGTAATGGGAAGAGAATAAGCAAAAGTGGTTTGAAATGCACTATTATATGCTTGAGGAATTGGTATGAGCTGTGCATCTTGTGCAGAGGGTGTGTGCCTAGCTATTGCCAAGGGAGTCACCCCGTGGATAAATCACCCTGCCGTCAACTTACCCTCTGCCCCAACAGACATTACCCTCTTCTACACGGTACATCCTTCGAAACTCCAGTAGATTTATTGCCCTAGGGGAGGAGGGGGGGGTACAATTTTGAACAACCTCATGGAATATTAACGCATGACAAGAGTACTGTGAAATCATCAGAAGATTGCAAAGGCTGGGGTCAAGCTGATTATAAAAGTTTTATCGGTTATCCTCTCTCGTCAAAGTCAATATTCTCAAACCCGCGCTTGTAGTGCATGCATCTTCGCGTTTCTTTACTTCAAAAAAACAGTTTGTTTAAAATCATGACTTGAATTAATTAAAACTTAATATAGAATTCATTCGCACTATTTACAGTTCAAATGATAAAAGAAACGGAATGTTTTTTGGCAAATGCTTCTCAATATTAAGCAGGAATGGCATTACGACGAATACTCCCTCTTGTTAATGCTTATATTCTTTAGTTTTCAGTCATGACTGCAGTAGCCTAGGAACCATTTTTACTGCCCGGGTCAGTCGTAAGATTTGCCGACTCCCCCGCTGGCCGTTGATAATCCATTAACTTTCAAAAATCCAAAAAATCTTCAAAATACTTATTTTCATGGAATTACCACCAAAAATTTTATTTTAGACTGGTGTTATTAGTCCCAGACTTCATCTTATTACAGTACTCATACACATATACAGTTATCATAAAAAAAAACCAAAGATTTTTCAAAGCAGTAACGTGTAATTCAAATCATGAAAAAATGGTTAAATTAAATTAACTGGCTAAGGAAACAAATATAATAAACTTTCAACCACTTTAAAAAATTCAAATTTTAATTTACAAATATTACAGTTGAAAAATCTGTTTAAAAACTGTATTACACACATGAAACATAAAAACAATTAAGACTTTAAAAACTCATTTTGGTATAAAATTTCAATTTTGTTAGCTTTTTATGATTTTAATTTTTTTCTATTTTCTCTTTTTCAGCCTCAAAATGCTGCCCTCTCTGACGTTACGCCCAGTGTGAACCACCCCTCCGCCCTACTCTTACCGAGTGAGTGTACTTGATATTTATTCATACAAATAAATTAAAGACCAAGTAATAAAACATCGCAGTTTTATTTAGAAAACATGTTTGGAACATGTCTTGTTCTTCTTTAGGTAACTTTGTTACAGTGGGAAGCTATAAGGAGATTATCCTCCCGTGTCTACCTCCTCACTAGAAGCTATTAGATCTAAAAAAAGAATATTTCTCTTTGAAACACTTTGTTTTGTTTTTTTTTTCAATAACAATTTGTTTATGTGTTTACTTTTTAAGTAATTTCATAATTGATTGATTAATTTGGTTAATAATTAATGATTTTCAGATTATTAACTAAATTTGTAATTTACCAAAAAAACTATTTCATGAGAAATGATTATATTCAAGTTGGGTTTTATCAGTGAATGACTAATAGTTGTTGTACACTAATAAATGAAGATTAAACAAAAAGTTGATAGAATAGGAGGGTGGTGAACAACACAAAACTGAAATAAGAATGACTTGAGTCCAGTGGAGGGGGAGGGTGGGCCATAACGCAGGTGGCACGCGCCAGGGGGCGGCATTTTGAGGGGATTAAAATATTATCAAAATAGAACAAAATTAAAATAATAAAAAGTCAGCAAAAAAATTTAAAATTTTATACCAAAATGAGTTTTTAATGTAGTAATTGTCTTATATGTATAATACTATTTTAACTATTTAAACACTTTTTCAACTGTAATATTTGTAAATAAAAAATAAATTTATTTTAAATTTTTCAAAACTAGTTTTTTTAAGGGGTTGAAAGTTTATTATATCTGTTTACATAGCCAGTTAATTTTAACAATTTTTTTATATGTATTTTTTTTATGATGACTTTATATGCTTACGAGTACTGTAATAAGATGTAAGTCTAGGACTAATAACACCAGTATAAAAAGTAGATTCTTGATTGTAATTCTATAAAAATAAATATTTTCTGGACTTTCTAGAATTTTGAAGGTTAACTAATTATAAATGGCCGTGGTTGGGGGGGAGGGGGGGCTAGGGTGGCGGTAAAAATCTTATGACCACCCCGGGTGGTAAAAATAGTTGCTAAGTCACTGCTTGAGTCTATTGGTGAAATTGTGTGACGTCATTACGAGAATTTTGGTGAAGCTTGCGAATTCTGAAACTTTCTTACCAGACAAGGAATAAACACCTTCTGCAGCAGTCTTAAAATCTGGAGTGGTCTCAATAGACTCAGTAACAAAAATAACCAACAGTCAATTCATTTACGTTAAATTGGCATACTAAACCAACACTAATAAAGCACCAACATCATTAATATTTTTATTTTTATGTTGTAGCCATATATTAATAATAGTAATTAGCATATAATTGACATGTAATTATTGAGTGATTGATGTTCTTCTAATAAATCAATTAGAAGTTATATCTCTGTTGAGTCAGTATGATTCAACTTTTTTTTCAGAAGTTCATCAACATTGATTTCAATTATCCGATTTAACAAATATAATTGTCAATTAAAATGCACAAGTAATTATAATTAGATCATTAGTTTCAATAAATTATTAATTATAATTTAAAGGATTTACTGACATTTTTATTAATGAATTTACTAAAAGTGATGAAAGATATTAGCGATACCGTCTGATGGATTATCAATAAGCGAAGTAGAGATAGGTTGTTTATTATTATATAAAGTTATTTGTTTATAATTTGAGAGGAAATGCATACTAAATAAATTAATAACAAATTTAAACGATAATCCAGTGATTATTTCATTCTTTTGATGTACATCTTATTTTAAATTATATAATAATATAGGGGTTAAGTAGTTTTATTTCCAGAAGGGACAAAAAGTAGACATTTAACCTCCATACATGAAATCGGGGCAATATTGAAAAAAGGCGGGAGGATAATGAAAAAACAGAGATATAATACAGGTTGTCCAACCTAATTATTTTATTGATATTGATGTTTAGATATAAAGAGTAATGAGATCTGGAAGAGTTAGGGTGGCAAACCTGGTATTTAAATCCCAGCTGTATTGTCAATTATTCTACTCTGTTTTGTTTACACATTTTTATTTAGTTTTCTTAAACCTATTCCTTGATATAATTCCTTATATAGTTCCTTAATTGCTATAATAAATCCTATATAATGCCTATTATAATTCCTTAAACCTATATATACACTATTCATATAGTGGTTTTATATGAATTAATTCTTAATAAATTATTATTATTATAGAGCGTTTTCTGGAAATAATATATTCTTTAGAATAATGAGTTGTTATTCCCTCGCGTAGTTATCTGCTTCGGCGTCGCCTCAGAATTAAAATTCCTAAATTTCGGTGTTGGCTCAGTAATCAACTAAAATACTCGGAAAAAATACTTCTTTATTCTCTAGATGCATAAATATCTATTAAATTATGAATTATTTTATTAATAATTGGTTATTGATTATTATTATAATTGCAAATATAAGTTAACTTGTAATAATTTACATCTAATAATGATCTTAATAAGATTAAAGTAAATGTATTTGACAAGTGGATACAGGTGTGGTTTTCAGTGATTTATTGCCCTTTGCATTTTATGTTTATCAAAAAATACTTAAAAACTGTGCTGAATATCAAATTTCAAATCTCTAGTACAATTATGAGAGCTGGAAAAAGTATTATCATTCAAGTAATAACCTTCCCAGGATGCAGTATACCCTAAATTTATTGCTTGTGCCAATGTTTAGCAGTTAACAATATTTGTATTTATTACTCCTAGAGTAACAAAATTTTTGGATGACACGAATTTCGACATGTGCGAATACAAAATCTCAAAAATGGACTGATGGGTCGAAAAAGATGTGAATCAGTCAAAACTGAGCATCGATTTTTTCAATATGTATTTTACATAGAGTAGCATAAAAATTGTGTTAAATGACATATCCAGGTCACTCAGTTCTATGTCAAATCAATTCAAAGGTAAAAAATGAATTACTAATATTATCTATTAGGAAAAGTAGATCTCAAAGGTTTTACTTCAAGTGTCTTTTGCTAAATCAACGTATTCTATGCTGCTCGCATTACTTTTTATGAAAATACTTTTGAAAAGAGTAGTAGAAAAGTAGCAGGGTCTTTTCATTCTGCATAATTGCTCAGCTTAATACCTAAAGTTATTATTTTTGTTGACTTTGCGTTTATACAAATAATATTAGTTTTAAATACTACTTGGGGAATACATCTTAAATTGAATAATAAATGGTAAGTTGTTCTAAGAGGTGGCGTGCATACTTGTAGTAGTGCATATTAGAGTTTAAATGTTGGCTGAGGTTAGAGTTTTATGCCAGCAATAGAAAATCTTGCCATTCTTCGGAGAGTACTCAAGCCAGTTAGTCTTGTACGATGTCAGCTATTTTTAAAGGTTTTTATTCTAATAAACTTAAGTAAGATAGCATTAAGGAATACTGATGTTGGAACAAACAAATAAACATGTAAATTCTAAGGTGGTGCAATCAGTTATTATGTGATATTTACTCATTGTAGGGTAAAAAGCTAATGAAATAGTCTCCACATGTAGAAATTTAATAGTATAACCAACGCGTTTCGAGCACGTAGTGTTCTTCTTCAGGCATCAACTAAGGGTGAGTGTCTGTAGTACAACTGTGGTACACGGAAAGGTGTTGTTAATATTATTAAATTTCTGTATGTGAAGATTATTTTATTAGTTTTTTACCCTACAATAAACACGTAAAGCTTAACAAAAGTAATACAGCGACTCTTAAACATTTAAAGAGAGTTTCTTTGTGATAATTTTATGTTGAATTCATAAACATAGGGATAGTAATAAAAAATAGGTGAACAAGTAGTGATTGTCTGTAAAATGATATCGGCTTAAACATGAATGAGAGAAATAATAAATATTAATTGAGGGTACCCAGTGTACCCAAGTTATACAATACTGGGTGGCTGCACAGAAAGGACTAGGTACTCTTCGGCAGGCTTTTTCCCCTTCTTACATTAATAAATTATTGTAATATATCTATAACTAATAGAGTAATACTAGTTGTAAACTATCGATTAATTATTCTAGTATTAATATAGTGTTAATTATTACTGTTCATAAATTATACTAATATATCTATAACTAATAGAGTACTACTAGTTGTAAACAATTGATTAATTTGTCCACTATGAATATAACACTAAATAATAATAACACTAATGTATAGAATACTGTTATTAATCGTGGTAACTGTAATTCTAATATCGTAATAATATAATACGAATAATAATATCATTGATTATGAAGATACTAATAATAACAATAACAATAATGATCATAATCATAGGTTGATTATTATATAATAATAATCATAACAAGATAAACACTTACGTAATTATCTTGTAAGATGGGTACTTTAATTTACTGGAAGAATGTTGAATGTGAGATGAGAGACACCGTTCGAATAAAACTGTATTTACATCCATCATTCAGAGATACATTTTGGGTCCATAAAAAAAATGGTGACTTCCCAGATCCTCATAAATCCCTCAAGAAATTAATTTACGTATAAATTATTGCAAACGCAAAATGTATTGTTGATTTTACAGGTGTTAAAACTGGTAATACGTCATAGATTTAAGGTGAATGAAGTCATCATCAAATTACTTCAATATGGAAGAGTAGTTGTCAAACTTAATGTAATATTTATTAGAGTTTTATTGTATCAAAATGATTTTTTAATTTGCTTTGTAATTATTTTAAAATAATGAATGAACGATGTTCATTTAGTTGTATTTATTTTTAGTTCTCATAAGAGGCTGAAGAAACAACATGCAAGGTATAATGGTAAAGGTCGATCGTGGAAGCTGTAGTAACTTGAGCTTTCAAATCTAACTTACTGTAAAAAAAAAATAAAGTCCAAATATTAGTAAGAAAAAAAAACTCTTGAACAGCATGAATAATTCAAGCGAATGACTTTGATCTTTGATTGGGGGCGAAATACGCTCAATTCAGCTGGATAATCGGGAAAGGTTTGGTAGTAAAGAATCAATATGTAACAGGGGGGTCTAGTAGGGTCGTTCAGAGGATGTTTGAAAAATGGAAAAGTTGAAGAGGGAAAGTTTGAGAAAAAAAAAACTGTTAGCGTTGGAAGATGGTGGAGTGTAACAGGTGAGGAGGAGGAGGATTATTCAAGCCTGGATAAACATGATGGGTGGGAGTTAAGGAAGACAAGACTCGTATTCCTTGAAGGAACCTTTGAAAGGCCGATCTGCCGAACAAGCTATGGCTAGAGCATAAACTCCTTCGAATCGACTAAACACAAGCCTTAAATATATCATTACGGAAAATAATAAAATAATTCTAGTCGCGAGGCACCTTGCACTAGTCTACACCTATCTAAACTATTAGGGTCAGTCAGCTCCCGATGATACTGAACAAGAAAGACAAAGTAATATGACCAAACGCCTCCTTATTCTAGTCTCAACAAAGTACTTTCTAATTTTACAACTTTAAAAAGGAGAAAACAAAATAAACTCCGGCTATAGGGCTTAACAGATGCTTTTATTATTACTTGCGATGAATACGAAAGAGAAAAGGTTCAACTTTGCAAAATTAAGACGTGTCTGTCAGCTCGGAGCCTTGAGTAATGGCGGACTGCATTCCGTTTAAAAACTTTAGCCAACTGCTTGCCTAATGGCGGCAACTTTTTACCACTTAAATAATGCCCCCCCCCCCCCCCCCCCCCCCCAGAGCATACATTAAACCCTTTTCATTTCTCTTCCTTTTTTTTTTGCATAGTGTCGTAATTCATGTATCTAATTACTTCTCTTCAAGTGGAAATTTATTTTCACTCATTATCAATGTATTTGTTTAAGAACATGTTTTTAGCTTCTTTATTGTTTCATTGAATATTTAGGAAAGATAGTTTAACTGACAGGGTAAAAGTATATGGCCCACTCGAGCCGAAATTGCGGTTGGTCTGGCCCAAAATGTCAATTATTGTGGTCAGGTCGGGTCCAGGCTTCTCTTGCTAACTTTTTTTAAATAAATAAATATCTATATATTATGTATACTAAAAACGATGTACGGAAATTAAACTAAAGAATATTTGTTATAAAATAAATAATTTAGATAAATCGGATGACCGAGATTTGCTTGGCTGGCGGAGAATAAACTCTATTATACACCCAATATACAGCAGATATACATATCAGGTATAAACGACCAACGACCAACGAATATTACCATCCACAACAGTGCATGTCGTAAATAGCAGTTCCGGACCAGAGGCCCACCACTGCTAGATTCTCATCAGGACTATGTCAATATAGATTTTTTGTAGTAGTACACAAATTCTGTATTGATGTAGCCCTAAAGATTTCCACAAATATAGACGAAACGTTGGCTTAAAGGTGTTGTATTGTTTGAAGCTAGACCAAACCTCGATAAAAAAGAAAAATAGTGTTCAATATATGTGGTCGAGATAAGAAAACATATAATATTTTCAACAACTATATAAAAACCCAATACTTTTACTATACTAACAATAAAAAGTTAAAAATAATTTGTAACAAAAACAAAATGAGTATATAAGTTTTCCTATTGATATTCTTTAATATATAAACCAACTGTGTAGGATTATTTCGGAGTGAATATGGATTCTATTACTATCTTCGTTGCTGTTTGTTTGTTAATAGATTAAATAGTAGTACAGATTACTATTAGTAGAAAATTTTATCATATGACTGTTTTTTTTAAGATGGTAACTAGAAAATTGCAAGTTCATAGAATCATTAAAACGCGCCAAAAACTTATGCTGTTAATTAGACTTTGCACTGTCTCTCCCTTTCTTTATAAATGAGTACAACCTGAGGACGAACACTGACTCAGCAACAACTTGTTTTTTCATAAAACTTTTTGTTTGTGGATACTTGTTCTTCAGTTTGTTTGTTCTCTGTAAAATCAATGAATGCATTAGTTGTTTTTAACCAGGATAAGTTTGAATTCTGTATGTCTTCCGAAGAGAAATCTGTCCGGAGTACTTATCCTGCTCTGATAGATAAACCAGAATGACCCTCGTTAAAGAGAAAGGAAGACCTACTCAACCAGATAGTATGATTAATCTTAGGGTTTTTAGAAACTGCTTCAATGCCAATTAATATCCATTAATTTAATATTTTTATTCGTAGATTTACTTCACTGATTTAGTCAACAATAATCAATGATTTAGTGAATGATAAGATACACATTAACACACAAAAGATTTGTTAGTGCTAATACCTTGAACAGGAATGCTCTTAAAATAAAATAGTTTTTTTTTTTTTGGTAAGGAGATGGAATGAATTTACGCACATAGTGCTGGGCTTCCAGATAAACCAGACTACCAACTAAAACATGCATATTATTATTACCACTGAGGTTAGTATGATTTATATTATTAATATGGCAAACCGTCATACCTCGTAAGATGATCTTGGAGTCGTTGGAGCGCTTTTGGACGTTGTCCATCTTCAATGGCAACTAATCTACTATTAATAGCAATGAGTAGGTTAGTTGCGATTGAAGATGGACAACGTCCGAAAGCGCTCCAATGACTCCAAAATAATTGTACGAGGTATGACGGTTTGCCATATTAATAATATATGCCAACTAAAACACCCCCTTTTCTTCTAGGACACTAGCCTGGAGCTGTTTTGCACATTACCTCAGGCTAGACCATTCATTTCCTTACGCAATGCAGCCTTACTTTAGAATTTATTATTTTAGCTCTTCTAAGTGTCTTCTATTATCATTGTATCTGTTTATTTTGGAGAACAGTTTAACATTTTGTTGATTCAAAAACGAAAATATATTATAATTATGCTTACATTGTTTAAAATACTCTGAATATAGTTTCACAATAATTCACAACTAATGCCTTATGATATAACTGTAGTAATATTCATTTTTAACTATTGTTTGAAATAAAACAAAATAAATGATCAAAAAATATTTATGACATAAACTAAGCACTTGTCAAGTGAATTCATTACGATCAGTGAAGCCCAGCTCTACGTAAACTTAACTCACATTCTCATGACTTCGTTTAGAATAAGTTGTCCTCTAATCAGCTGGTATTTCAAGGAGCCTCTCATGTTTGCTTCCTGTAATTAATTAATAAGTAAATCATTTTGTTCAAGTAGTATTATTTATTGATATGTTACCTTTTAATGAACACCCGCACAGTGTCTGGTACTAACAGAAAAATTATAGCAATATAGCATTATAAGACAGAAAGAAAACTTAAACAACAATGGCAATGAATTTTACAACTAAATTGTGTATTTATTCATATAAAATATAAAAAAATATTTATATATATATATACCTCCGTCGATGACTGTCGTCCCTCCGTCAATTCACTTCTTCTCCTGAGGACGACCGCCATTACGGTCGAAATATTGAAAAGTGAGTCTTTGTTGTGTTTCTGTTTATGTGTCACTGCTTATTTTATTGTTATTTGTCCTGCCGGACCGTTTTTCGTTTATCATGGTATATGTATATATATATATAAATAGTGCACATTATATAATAGTGCATTATATAAATAGTGCACACATTAATATATTGTTCGAATAATGTTATATAATTATATATAATGATTATATGCTTATTGTATTAAAAGTATAACTATAAGCATAGTTTACATATGAATATATAATTATACACGTTTCAAAGTAAACTATAGGTACACAGGAAATAGAAAAACGGACTTGCATATGTTCATATGTATGAACGTTTATTTATATGTATTTATATGTTTCTGATTGTCATGGTTTCATCGTATCATATTCGTCACACAGGGGAAGTCAATCTTTTGATCTAGGTAAATAAAGTTACTACCCAAATTATAATTGGTTTTCAGTTAGTTAAATAATTGCATAATTTACAAAAAGATAATTATTATGTTCTAAGAAAATTTGATTTTTGTTTGTTTATAAAATTTATTTATTGAAATAAGAACTACATATGGTTAATATGTTAGTTAATATTTTAACTTAAAACTGTTTGGATGATGGAAGCGGAGATTTGCATGACAGTCTAAGAGAGAAAATATCTTATTAATAAAAGATTTTCATTTTTACAAATTAGGTTTTGAAGACTGTTAAATAAGAACTGTTGATTCAATTTATTTATGAATAGAAAAAAAATAGTTTTATTTAAAAATAGGTCTAGCTGAATTGCATCATTTTCTGCTCTGTCAATTCATTTAAACTTTTCTTTAAGGATTTTACTGTCAAAGATACATGGTTGAAATTGAAACAGCTAAAGAAGAGAAACAGCTTATCATAATCTAGAATTGACATTTTGATATCCCATCAAACATAACTCTAACTTTGAAATCGGTTTTCTGGTTCAACAATTTATTGATAATATTCGGCACTTTTTCAATTAACGTTTGAATAAATTTCGTCCTAAATCGAACTTTTCACTCAGCTAAGGGGGATTAAACGAATTCATTTTAGAGATAAGGTCTAATTCACATAAATCTGTCCCCTAAAAACGAAAATATTTATTCGTACTTTTCAACTCTTTTGCTTCAAAAATCTAACATTGAAATATAGAATACAATTAAATACTAATGTCACATAATATTTTAAGCATAAATATATCTTCAGCTGTATTAGTTAAAAAAAATTTAATACTTATATTAATAAGCGATTTTATATATATATATAGATTTCACATAAACACGTGAAATAACAATCAATGATGAAACCACAATATGAAATGGAAAAACAAGACTAAGATCTTTCAACTGTAACAAGCGGTCTTTGTCAGAATCAAAAACCCAACTCATTCAGTCTTGTTTTCCCATTTCATATTGTGGTTTGATCATATATATATATATATATATATATATATATATATATATATAAACAAGTGTTCACAATAAACATGTGAAATAACAATCAACGTTTAAATCACAATAAGAAATAAGACTAAGATATTTCCAGCCGTAACAAGCGGTCCTCGTCAGAGTCAAATCTCAACTAAGTCATAGTTGAGATTTGACTCTGACGATGACCACTTGTTATGGTGGAAAGATGTTAGCCTTGTTTCTCATTTCTTATTGTGGTTTGAAACATTTCTTATATATATATATATATATATATATATATATATATATATATATATATGATTTGCACTCCGTTCTTCGACGTGGGGAGATCTCTCTCACTTCGTCCTCTCTTCTAGTCTACTCCTAATGACGAACGACAGTTTGAAATATTGAATTCTGTAAGTGTTCTTTTTATTCTTTATTCTGTGTCGTGCTTTGTGTAATTTAAAGTTATATATATATATATATTATATATATATATATAAAAAGATAACTTATTTTGAACGAACGAATAGGAGATATACTAAACAGTTATAATTACACTGTAAGATAAATCGTTTGATATAAATCTGGTAAACAACTTATACTCTTTTTTTATTTATTATTATATTACGGATATGTAACATTAATGCAAATAGTGCACAGATTAATATATTGTTTGAATAATGTTATATAATTATATATGATGATTATAATATATTGTATGAGTATTACATAGTTTACATATAAATATATGTATAATTATATACGTTTCAAACTAAACTATAGGTACACAGGAAATAGAAAAAACAGACTTACAATCTCTAATTTTCGGTTTATCCGTAATCAAGAGAGAAGAGATAGAGACATAAAGCGCACTTGGTAAATGACGGTTTGAAATGTTTGTTGTTCTTTGTGGATCGTTTTCTTGATGATAATATGTAACTCATACGACCTCACCTGATGACGGTTCACTAACCGAAAATTAGGGACTGCAAGTGAGTGTTTTTAATTTACCTATGCTGCTTGATCTATATTGAACTTTACGTAATTATATATTAATATTATTATTAATTATAGTATTATTATAATTGTATTATATTATATCATTTTCATATTGATATAAGCCATATAATCATATGACTTATATAAAATTATATAAACCCTATAATAATTGATGTAAGTATTATTAGATTAATGAAATATATGCGGATATGTAAAGTTTCTTAGTTTATCATTATTTACTGTTCATTATGCAGACTTAAATAGCTAATGCTATTAAAACTAATTCATTCTGCAGTTTTACTCGATCACTTAGCTGAAGTATTTTTAGTTGAGTCATTTCATAGATGACTGGCAATCCTTGAGAAGCTTCGTGTTGCGAGGGGGGGCACACGGGATGGGTGCATAATTACTGACTCCGAGGCTGCCGTTCACACACATGATCAAAGTTTCGACCAGATGTTCTTGACAGTCCTTATTCCCTCAATTCAACAACTTCTACTCTCAGAATTCTAGTTTCAAATTGACGATTCATTTATATCAACATTTCTACTATTTCACTATTTTGCATATCATTTCTTTCATGCTGCTAATAAATATAGAATGAATCGACAGTATTTAAATTAATTTTATCTCTTCATGCCCTGTAGTGCGCTCTACAGGTTTAGACTCCTTCCATCTTCAAAAACAATAATAAATGACATCAACTTACTATTTTATACTTCATTTGTGAGATATTTTTTTTATATTTACAGAATAATATGAAATATTCTAACATCAAGAACTGATTCTTATTGAACCAATGTGAGGACACGCCTAATGTTCTGTTTCCATTATCGTTTTATCTGTTCTGAAGAATTAGATGAATATATAAATTTTATGGTTTTAAGATATGTTGATATACTCGTAACTATGTACCAGATGTTATTTTAAGCATGTTTCGTTGAAGTCACAGCAGTTATAAGACAGTTATAAGAAGTTATAAGACAGTTATAAGGCAGTTATAAGACAGTCATAAGACAGTTATAACACAGTTATAAGACAGTTATAAGAAGTTATAAGACAGTTATAACACAGTTATAAGACATTTATAAGAGAGTTCTAAGCAGTTATAAGACAGTTATAACACAGTTATAACACAGTTATAAGACAGTTATAAAACAGTTATAAGAAGTTATAAGACAGTTATAAGAAGTTATAAGACAGTTATAAGCGGTTATAAGAGAGTCGCATCATAATTCTATAACCGATGACTTTCACTTTTCAAAACAGCTCACCTGTCATCAATAGACACAATGACTAATACCTTAACAGGTAAAAGACAACAAACAAAGAAAACATTTCTTTCGATATTTTTAAACCTTATTTAAAGTCACAGGGAAAAATGTTTTGAATCAATGTTGCAAAAAATTTATCTTAAAATACATTAAGAGCATAAAAATTAATATAATTAATATAATAAATTAAAAATTAATATAATTAATTATTAAAATTAATTTTAATAATACTGAAACAGTTCTTTTTCAGTATTATTTTTTTAAGTTTATTTGTCCCTAAAGCAGCGTTTTCCAAACTGGGAGACGCGGACGTCTACAGAGATTACGCGGACGTCTAAATTAGTCACAGTCAACAATTTTTCAAATTACTGTTAAAGTTTTCTATATAAAAAATGATTTTCTGCCTTGGCTGCAATGAAATCCAAATATCCAGCTCATTTAGTTGTAGAAAAAGATCTACGAATAGCTATATCGTCACAAACACCAAGATTTGATAAACTTTGTGCTAATAGACAAGCACATCCATCTCATTAAAAACAATAATAAAATATCATTTTCCATTAGTTTGTATGAATAAATTTTATAAGAGTAAAAATGTTTGTTTTTATTTATGAAATCTTCAGGGGGGGGGGGGGCAAATGATTAAATATTTTTAAGGGAGGTGTAGTAACATCAAGTTTACAAACCACTGTTCTAAAGTCTGTTAATTCAAATATTTCGTATTTAATTTTTTTAATTTTTATAGATTAAACGTAAACACTGTTGAAAAACGTCAATACGTAAATACGGTTTTACTAAAAAAGAAAAAAAATTGAGATTTCAACAACAGAATAGTTTTAATAAACATGTGGTACTTTATGCTATTGACTGTTCTTAAAGTAACGTTCTCCCAGCATTATTGTAACCACACTTATCGCTACTATTTATAACTGAAAAAATAACTAAAAACCTACAATCAAGAGTAACAGAGTGACTAGCAGAAACTTACCTAGTGTAAAAGTTTAATTACAATGGTTTAATTGTACGAGTAACGATTGTAGTAAGGATTCACCAACACCATTACTAATAAATACCAACCAATCAGCCATTAACTTTCATGTATGTATCTATCAACAAAAAGGAGTTTTCATAAATAAATACACGATAATTAAAAACAAATATACTTTATAAAATAATCAATAACTCAATTGCTATCCCATATAGCTGAATCATCACCAAATTATATAGACACATAATAGAGCAGTGAAAAAACATTTTCTTTTCCTTAGTATGCATAAGTATGCAAAGAATGAAGTTTTTCAAGTACTTAACAACTAAACCTTGGAGTTTAAGAATAATTACTGAAATGGGGGAAAAAAAAACTAATTTCTAACGTAGTGTAATCAGTTATTATGTGGTATTTACTCATTGTAGGGTAAACAGGTAATGAAATGGTCTCCATATATAAATATTTAATTGTATAAACAACGCGTGTCGAACACGTAGTGTTCTTCTTCAGACATTAACTAAGGGTGAGTTGTACGACAAAAAAAAAACTATAATTAAAGTAATATTACTGTCAACATTGAAGGGATTGTCGGCAATATTGTTATAGAAAAATGCCGTCTCATCTTGTGATGTGCAAGGCATGATTTATATCTTATTCTATATGCAGCTCGACTTTTTTAATGACTTCCCTGTTTCTGCCAAGAAATGAGCTATCTTAAGAATGCCAACTTACTTGCAAAATGCAAAGCGTTCTTTAAAAGACTTAAATATTTACCATGAATATGCAAAAGCCAAAGTGTTTTATTCCTCCAAAGTATTACCTCTACTTGGGTGGAGTTTATTATAATTTTTCACATGCCGAAATTTTATATTACATGTTTCTTATAAACAGTAGCTCTATTTATTCTAAATGTTATTTAGTATAATTACCGGATTTTTAAATTTACCGGACTCGTACACTCCGCAAGCACTGCTGCCATACTGTCTATGCCAATATGGCTAAAATGTGATCAGGTATTTCTACCTTTTATAGACAAAGAGTTTGCATTTTTTGCGTGATGTCAAATGCAGCTTCAATTCATAGTCAAAAATGACTAAATGTTTGGGATTAAGTCATAGAAATACATAGTAATGTACTTAATATTAATAGGTAAACAATTATCAATATAGAATAAAATAATATTACATAATAAAAGTAAATAAAATTTTTTTCCAATAGATCAAAAGTGAACTGAATTCACTTAATTTAGTATTTATGTTAATAATATCTAGCCTTGAAGGAATTTTCTAACCCTGAGGAGTCAATGCATGTGTAATTCTGCGTCTCTATAACCGCATTTGTCAGTTACCCTTTGCTAGAGGGGGCCAGGTTAGCTCAGTGGTAAACGTACTCGCCTCTGAACTGATAGGACCGGGGTTCAATCCCCATCTGGCCCTCGATTTATTCATGCAGGAGGTGAATAAATCTGAGCACGTCGTCCCACAGAGAAGGACGTTAAACCGTCGTTCCCGAGCCTATACGATGTCAGATACTCGTTAAACCCTACTATAAATATACTTGATTTAGGCAAAATTTAGGACTCCCAATGTAGAATTTAGGACTTCCAATCTTCACTGTGTGGCATCACACAAAGGGCCAAAATTGCCTGCGTGTGCTCTCTTGTTGGACTGCTACTGCAACCTAACCTAACCTACCCTTTGCTAAGGAATGTTATCGGCCATCTTAACTTTTGATAGGGGAGGATTGGAAAGAACACCCCAACTCTTATGGTTAGGTCTTAAGGAGTAAGAGACATATGGCCCATGGGCCGTATTCTGCCCGCCTGGGGTATTATTATAAAAAAATTGAATGAATTTACTCCAAATTTTGGTAAAACCTGCGGCTTCTGTGAGCGCTATGTTTGTCCGCTTCCATTTCTATAGAAATAGAATTTCTATAATTCTATTTCTATAATAGAAATTCTATACACTTTCTATAGTTCATTATGGGCTTCTATTTGTCCGATATGGGGGCAGTGTTCGATGTTTTCATCATCGAAATGAAGATGTTCCTTCATTTGACTTTGTAATGTATTTATTAAAAGGAAAATTCATTTCATAGAGATGTTTATAACTGACTTATTCTTCTTTGAACTAATCATTAGTATTAGTGATTATATAAAGAAAAAAAATGTGGTCTTATTTTCTGTAATTTTGTAATTAGCTTAGTTTCTCTGCCCGCTTGAGATCAAACTAAGCTGTATTCGGCCCCTAGATCACAATAAGTTTGACACCCCTAGGTTAGGAGTGTTAGATATGATTACTCTAATACTAGAAAGGTTAATTTTTTGTAATACTTGGCATTTTTACATTGATAAAAATTGTAGAAGTCTTTTTTATAAAACTTCTTGCAGTTTAATAAGTAAATTTTCAGTCTGAAGATAGCCGCACAGCAGAAATAAAAACCTCATAAAAAAAGTGTAATAGAGAAAAAGAAGTTGTTATATTCATCTTTAAGTTTTTTTTATAGGAATTGTATAAGGTTACTGAACTTGTAACAATTGTTTTATGAAAGTTAAATCTTATCTGATGTCAGTAAAATGTTTAATGAGATGCTGAAAGCTAACTATTATCTTAAGATATTTTGCAGAATGCAATAAAGCTCCTTGAGTATTGCATTTTATATACTTGATGTTTTAAACTTCCTGTAAAACATTCTGAGAGGATCATGGAAGGTTATCGTGGCAGTACTGATGACTGATGACTTATCTTGCTCAATGAGCATTTAGCTTTGTAGGTTAACTCATTATCTTTCACAGTTTAAGGTCAGAGGGATGATTTTAAAACAAGTAACAACAGCTTCAACCTTGCATGCCAGCAGCAATACAGTCACAATGTAGAGACTTCTCAGGAAAATCAATGTAATGAAAAAAAAAGCATGCTCACTGTCACATACCAATCAGTAGGGAATGTCTTTGATCTAGAAGGAAAAAGACAACTGGCACATTATCAAAGATCCTTGTAAACGAGCTGAAAACACTTTGACAGTTGTGCAGTCGTAGTCCCTCACCTCAGAGTCCAGCCCTATCAATTCTCGCTCCCTTTCACTGCTACTTCCATCTTTATAAAAAAAGAAACCTATATTAGAAGTATGCCGGAACAAAAATATCATCCAACGTCTGTTGAAGTATTTTACCGACAAATTACTTCAAAGTTATATATTTTCCTAAAAAAAATATATAATTATTTAGTTTGTAAAAAAACTTTTAAAATATATGTATAATGGTATGATAAGTTATATATATAAAGATCTCACATAAACACGTGAAATAACAGTCAATGATCAAACCACAATATGAAAATGGGAAAACAAGACTAAGAGTTTTTGACTCTGACTGAGACCGCTTGTTACGATTGAAAGATCTTAGTCTTGTTTTTCCATTTCATACTGTGGTTTGATCATATATATTTATCTGGAGTGGCCTATACTCTACTTTACTATACTTAAACGTAATATCAAACTCATTAACTACCGACTGAATTTTTGTGTTTCCATTTAAATCAATATGAATCATTTGTTCACATTTGGCTGTAATCTTATTGAAATTATTAAACTGACATCCCGAAACTGCAGCAATTACTGTCCTACTGTCTATGCCATATTGTTCTAACTATACTTAACTTACTTTACCTTTCTTTCCAAGATGTGTCTGAAGTTTGTGTTGGGGGGGGGGGGGGGGGGGGTATATTTTGGACAGTGTATCCAAAAGAGTGGTCACACGCCATGTTGCACTGATATATTAAGCTCTATAAATAGAGCCATTTTGTGTAGATGTGCTGTATTTTTTTTTTTAGACTATATTATATCATGAAAATGTCACATTTTGCCATATGGCATGACAAAAGACATTTGAAAAATGTCTTTTTTGTACTCTTATACTACTAAATTTAAAGAGTTGCAATTTTGGTATTACTATGAAATTATTGTTACCAATAAGAAAAAAAAATCACAATTTTTTAATAATTAAAAATGTATGTTTTGAAATAAATGTAAAATTTTTGACTTATGACTAATTCTGAAACATTTTCTCACGATAAAACTCACAATGTTTGTTAAATCATGATGAAATTATTCCCAGAAATAGCACATTTGGGGAGGATGAGTTGAATACTTTTTTTTTAAAAGGGTGTTACGGGATATTTTCTAATTCCAGATATTTTTTTTTACGTTAAACAGCTCACCGTAAGACAATGATATTTTGTTAAGAAAATTAGCTGAATATAAAAAAAATTAATACATTTTTATTACCAGCAAAGGCAAAGAAGTTATGAAAAATGAAAACTCATCTTGGAGTAATGGAAAACCTGCTGTTCTGGTTGGTTTTGCTGAAAATGACTTACATTTTTTATTAATAAAGTAGAGTGAAACAAAAATTGTTTTGAAGGGTTAATAAACGAAATTTGAGATTTTTTAATGATGTTTCAATGAAGTCCTCAAACATAAAAAAACATTAACAATCAGTCAATTATTTTATGATGTTTCGAGTGTGATGGATGATTGGTTGCCTAGCCTCTAGATAGTGTTGTTACTAATCAACATGTTTCTCCCTTTAGTATGTATTGATGTCAGATATATATGTAGTGAAGAGTGTTTAAGAACACTCTTGCTTTTGAACAGTATTGAAGCATGATAAAGGTACTTCTTATTTCGTTCTTTCTGACAAATTGGCTATAATTTTATGCCACTGCTCTCAATATAAATATAAATGAATATATTTATATAAACATATAAAAAGATTTCACATAAAACCCCTTGTTTTCCCATTTCATATTGTGATTATTTTATATATATAGCATGATAAACGGAAACGGTCCCGCAGGACAGATAACACTTAAAATAAACTGTGACACATAGACAGAAACATAACAAAGACTCACTTTTCAATATTTCGACCGCCATTACGGTGAAAAGTGAGTCTTTGTTATGTTTCTGTCTATGTGTCACAGTTTATTTTAAGTATATATATATATTTAAGTATATAGTTTATATGTTGGATGTTGATATGTGATTTCTTATTATAACTTGTTTGTAGGCCTATGAAAAAGGTTTTAAAATAAAACCGAAACGTTGGCAATGAGAGTTTCATTTTTGAACCTAGAAAATTTGACCGAATCCCGATTAGATAACACACCTAATATATATATATATATATATTATATATATATATATATATATAGCACTAATTTTTTTGAAGGTTGATTTCTAATGATTTGAAACTAGTCCTTTTGTCGACGTTTTGGCACATACGTGCCAAATTATGTCATCTTCAGGGTTTTGAAATCTGTTTCTATTGCAGCTTTTCCTTACTCAATTGCATGATTAACACATACAGGCTACTGTTAATCATGTAATTGAGTAAAGGAAGGTATGCTGCAACAGAAATAGATTTCTAATCCCTGAAGATGGCATAAATATGTGTCGAAACGTCAGCAAAAGGACTATTTTCAAATCATTAGACCTCAACCCTCAAGAAAAATTATATCATATAAATATTTGGTCAAGAAAACAAATCATGATATATATATATATATATTCAGCATAATTTGAATATGCTGAATCATAAACTAATATATATAATAGTTAACACAGAAACTGTAGGATGGATTATTATAATATATTGCAAGAAAAATCAGTGTAAGTATAGAATCTAATAACTACTGAAATTACGACCACCAAAGACAGTCCTCAAGAGGTGTGGTGTTAACTTTATTGTTGTGAACGGTCTAGGGATCTGAAAACAATCATGGTTATAGTATAGATACAGTATATACTTATACAGTATATAGATACGAGTATAGTATAGTATAGACGGCTATGTCATTGTAAGAAGAGGAATGATTGATGTACTTCCCTGAGCTTGTATAGCATTCACTACGCACTGTTAAAAGATTGGAAAAGAATAACAGCCTCACTAACCAAAACGTTATAATGAACTATCCATAAAATCCTAGTAGGAGTGTGATAAGCAAAAAATCAACAGCAATACTGTAACTTTATTATATTAGATATAACATTTTTCAGGTGTTGTAAAAAATTTATTTAACAATGAACAGCCTATTTGTTGTTTTGAGTAAATATGTTGTTGTAAAAATAGTAAATATAATTACAAATAATTATGACTTTAAGAATTATAATTGCATTAAATTAATAATCATTTGTTCAATGATTCTAGTTAGTAGAAAGAGATTGTCAGAATGCAGTGGGAACTAATTATTTTTTTTTTAAAAAAGTTTCTCTCAGTTTAATCATTTCGGATCATATTAAATGCTTAAATATTTATCATCCGTAGTCGACTGCTTTTTGTTTGATAACAACTTAATAAGAGCCTTTAAAAGTTTTAAATCAATTGATTTAAATAATAATTTGTAGCTGGCCACACCCTATACATAATAAACGTCAACTGACAATGACTTTAGACAAAAATGTGTCGAATGTTATTTACTATTATATACAAAAAAATTTTATATAAAGTATTTCTTAATGAAGTCTAATCTGTCAGCAATACGATGTTCTAAAAAGTCTTTTAATCATATCTTTTTTTGGTAGTATATGTTTTTTAACTTTCTTAAAGGTTTTTAGCCTTTTGATATCTGATTACTTCTCATACCAAGTATAATAATACCTGTTTTGTTCTATTGTCGTGTACCTGGATTGTCAAATCATACCACGAAGTATAATAATACCTATCATGACTCCGCTTTTTTGCCCAACTAAGTACAGGAGAATATGGAAGTTGTGAATATTGTGGAGCTTGGTCTTGTTTGGAGGCCTCTTTTGCTTGTATGTCGGCTAGTTCATTACAACGTAGTCCCACATGTGTCTTAACCCGTGAAAAAGAGATTGTTATTTTGTTTTCTTGCAATAATAGCTTTGTTGTAATATGTTCTATTACATGTAGATGGTTTTTATTGTTTTTTAATGCTTGTAATGAAATTTTGCTGTCAGTTTTAATACATACTGATTGATTGGGCATAACTGAGCCTTCCAATCATTCCAGAGCTTTTTAGTATGGCCAGCTGTTCAGCCTGATTATTTGAGCAAGCTGGGGCAAGGCGATATCCTTTTTCCATAATAACGTTGCCTTGGAGAAGACCTACAAACCCACAACTAATGTGGCCACCCTCTGTTTGACACAAATACGGTGTGCCTGTTTGATACAAAAACCTTGTTAGGTGACACTCAATCAAATTTAGAAGAATACAGCGATTGTTTTTAATAATGCTTTTTAAAAGATTTGGGATCATTTCGTAAGAAGTGATATTCACCATTGGAAATGAGATAAGAACAATTAGTATTGTAGGTTAAAAAGCAAATGAAATGGTCTCCACATATAAAAATTTAGTCTTATAAACACGTAGTGTTCTCCCTCAGGCATTAATTAAGGGTTAGTGTCAGTTGTACCACAAACACTCACCCTTAGTTAATGCCTGAGAGAGAACACTACGTGTTCAAAACGCGTTGTTTATACGATTAAATTTTTATATGTGGAGACCATTTCATTAGCTTTTTACCCTACAATTAGTAAATACCACATAATAACTGATTGCACTATGTTAGAACAATGAGTAGTTAAGCTGATAAAAAGATTACCCAAAAAAAAATTAATATTCAATTTTTTTTCTTTTTATCGTAAATATAAACTAACTTTTAACAAAAAGTAAAAAGTTATTTAAACATATGCTAAATAAATAAATGCAATTTCTTTCAGTTTTAAACAACAGCATTTTCTCTTTTTTTTGTGTTTTCTAATAGTGTATTTACTTTTGGGTAATTAAAATTTAAAATTGTAAAAGAACAATTAAGGTTGATTGAAATTCCAAGGTTTGCTGAATAGATAAACAGTCAAAAGTAACAGTGATTCGGCATTTCTTCGTGGAAACCCAAATTGACAAGTTAGATTAAACTGCTGTTTATTTTGCATCACAAACTTTCCTCCAGTCAACCGCTATTGATCCCTTTGAAGGAGGTATTTTAAAAAATCTTCAACCTATATAGTACATAATGGTTGTACTAGATGAAATGTTATTCTAGTAATATATGAAGTATATAAGTTTGAAAAAAGATCAACAGAACGGTATAGTAGAATGAAGTTTATCAGAAAAATAATAGTTTTCTATGGTCAAATCAATATTTTTGAAGCCAAATTTATATATATATATATAAATTTTAATTTTTAAACACAATATGAAATGGGAAAACAATACTAAGATCTTTCAACCGTAACATACGGTCTTCGTCAGAGTCAAAATCCCAACTGAAACACTCTGACGACTTTTTGACTCTGACGAAGACAGCTTGTTACGGTTGAAAGATCTTAGTCTTGTTTTCCCATTTCATAATCTGGTTTGATCATTGATTGTTCTATATCATGATCATGTAGGTAATGATCACGACTGACCTATATCAAACGATTCACATTTAGTACACTTGAAACTCAGTTTTCTGAGACTTAGGAGTAGCCGTCTGTAACATGAAGGGTTTTAACATTAAGAGTGAGAGTTGTGAAGTGAAGGTAGGGGATTAATGAAAGAACAAGTAAGACAACCGTGACGCCCACACACAACAGGTAAACTGTTGAACTTCGTAAAGGTTAAGTTCATGTGGAAGAAGAAAATAACTACCAAAGTTGTGAGGATGCCTATAATGTAATCGTTAGGGGAAGTAAGTTTTGATGAGATAGGGTGACCAGATGATTAAGAGGAAGAAAAAGGTCTTCTAGTTAGTAAGTTTTGTGGAGGGGAGATAACCTTGTCATATGAAATTCCTCTCATGACAACGACCATTAGGAAGTTTGAAATATTAAAAGTGGGGTTCATATAGCTTTTATTCCTGTTTAATTCTTTTATTAAATGAAAATATGCTAAACAATGATACTGGAATTTTAAGTGGACGTAAATAGTTTAAAAACGAAAACAACATTTCTGTAAGCGACATTTTGCGGTTACTTGCCCAATATCATTTAGTCACAACTTCATTGTTATTTGTGCTATTAGATGTTGAAAGTATTTGATAAAATATGGCATAATTTGTTGAAGAGCCAGAAAGTTTTAAACAATTCAATATGTTTATAATTAAATTGAAACAAATGTGATATTCTACCTAGTTTAATAAAGAGGATAACATCAGCTACCTCTTGCAACTCAATGAAAGGTATAATATATTTGTGTTTATTTAGGACAACTAAGGTATGCTTCAAAGTCAAAAGCTGAAACAAATTTATTTTAAGTTACTAATTGTAGTCAAAAGTACTGATGTTACACTCACATTGGTTTATATTGATGCATAAAGAAATTAACTATTTATTTAGTACATTGTCTCTATTTATTTAGCATGTTTGATGTTAATTTGTCTTTAGATTCACTTGTGGGTTTTACATTTTTGTGATTCTAGGGGCAAAGATGTGACTCGTTTACAGTTCGTGCTTCATTTTAACAATGCGCGAGCCAATATTGTTGGGATGGGAAGGTGTACATGCTATTCACCTCAATTCATATCATTCGACACCTGTTTCAAGTACTAAAAATTCCTAAACTTGCTTATTTTTGGTCACCTATTAGATTTCTGTATAATCAACATAGATTTGACAGCTGAAAGTGTATATATGCGTCTTTCCTTTATGCGCATAACTGTTTGTATGTGAGGTTGAATGTATACACGGTTCTTATGTAGTTTGTGTATGATTAGAAATAATAAACCAGTAATTTAAACAATGTGACTATTACACTTTAATCTAAATTGTAATGAAAATGTAATTAGAATGGTTTAGACTGGTTAGTACAATTTGCAAATGCATAGAATGAAGAATATGAATCATCTTTATTAAATAACAAAAAGCAATAGGTAACAACAACAATTTAAACCTAATAATTTATTAAATAAAATTAATTAAAAAATCGAGTAATTAGTTAAAAATATTACGTGAATCACTGCTCTTAAAAGTCTATAACCAATAAGAACAGTTTCCTATGTTAGACAAGCACCTTTTAATTTAGAATTAGTAATAATACAATCCGTCATACTTCGTAAAGTCTCAGAAAAGCTCGATCGGTTTCGGATCCGTCTGGATCCCATCTTCAAGAGCACCTGACTTTGAATGTTATGACGGATTGTATTATTACTAATTCTAATATTACTAACCTCAGTGGAACTAACCCATTAACTATATTTAATCTTTTAATTTGTGGACGATCCAACACTATTGGTTTGAGAGCGCATTCATGGTTGTCATAATATGTTCAAGACGACACAAGGAGACATTTCGACACAAAGAAACATATGGACCTTATATAACTTTTTTGGGGGAACCAACTAACAGTATTTTGATTTTGATGAGGGTCCTTTTTTGGGATCTACCACCCATAAGCAAAACGCCGGGGCATAATATACCGCTCGGGCAACGCCGGGTAGATCAGCTAGTGAATTTATATTTCGTTAGAGTTCTAATAAGGGCCTAGTTTAACATTTTCTCAAGAGAAATATGAGTGCCTCCCTTCCTCTAACATACGTCACGTCAATTGGATGTAAATTTGAAGGATTACACTATTTTTGTAGTACAGTGTATAATTACACATTTATCCCTACCTTAATTTTTTTTGTAGAATCTCACATACACACACACACACACACACACACACACACACACACACACATTCACACACACATGCAATACATACACACACATGCACATACACACTAACACGCATTCCATTACACTATTACGAGTCCATTCTACAAACTTCACTCGTGATGTCTCACTGCGAAGGGCTTTGATTGTTTAAGATAATAACGTTTTAGCATTTAGATATCTGGAACAGTCAATTTGTTGCACTCAGTAGAGAACTCTGATAATGTGTGATTTGTAACAGCTTTCTGAATATTTTAATCTCTTTAATCATAAGATTAAAGATAAGATTAACTCTGATAATGTGTGATTTGTAACAGCTTTCTGAATATTTTAATCTCTTTAATCATAAGATTAAAGATAAGATTAACTCTGATAATGTGTGATTCGTATCAGCTTTCTGAATATTTTAATCTCTTTAATCATAAGAAGAAAAAGAACTTTTTTTTTAGTCTTCGTTTTTGATGAGAGGATGATAATCTTCTCACAGGGTTAGTCTGGTAAGCAACAAGTGTTGACTGATGAACAATTTACAACCTTCTTGTTGCTTTATTTGTTTGAAATAAAGCAAAAACGTTATAAATGTTTGGGTGGAAAGTCATATAGTCTTCAGACTTGTTTAGTTGATTTACTAAAGCGATGGTGGAGGTCAGTTGTCGGATAATGGAGTAGATGGCGTTTTGAAATGTTCTTGGCTTGAAGCGCTAAACGGCATTGGCAAAGATCCCTATGCTAATAAGGATATCTGGGGCTGTCAGCGTATTAGCAGGCAATCAATACTGCCTACCCTCCACCTTATCCACCTAAGCCCATATTAACTTCCTTTCGGCAGTTTTTATTTCCTTAAACACTATTTTATTGCTATATTTCTTAAAATATAGAAATATCTTAGAGGAAAATGCTTACTTGGAGTTTAAAAACTTTCTTTCAAACAAACATATGTCTGGTTTATCAAATACATATCCCTTGTGTTGAAAATGAGTTCAAAGTCATATGAATAATTGTCAAATGACTTGTCGAAATGACGTTTGTCCGAAAAGACTTTGTCAAACGACTTTTCCGATTTCACCTAAGTTTGTCCTAGGCTAGTGGTTATGCCATCACACATGCATAGCTGAGGAGATCTGAAAGATCGAAACGAAGTAGGAGAAAGATGTCAGCTCCACTGAAAGTGGGCCAGAAACACAACTTTGGTTGTAAAACCTTGTCATGTTTCAGTGTTGAGTTGGAATTTTCTTCCTGTTGTTTTCGTCATATGGTGACTCATCAGCAATGCGAATTAGTGTTGAAACGATGGTATAAACGGAAAAGTCGTTTGACAATTCCATAAGTACCAACGGAAATAAACGTTTGGACTGAAAAGCGTTTGATCTCTAGACAAGCGTTTGCTTAAACTGAGAAGCGTTTGCTTTCATATGAATAAGTGACGTCATAGAGGAGGTGAGTCATCAGTACCTAGTCTGCCCCGACACTGTCCACACCTCGGGGGTCTCTCAGCCCCAAGACTTCAAGCTTTACAGCATATATATAATATTTTAATCTTCTATTCTGTTATTATTGTTGTTTTCCAACGCCCACAATTATAAGGCTTTCACCTTTTACCGCTGTTCTAGTGACTCATTTATTATTTGGCACCCATTCTAGTAATGGGAGAGCCACATTACCTGTTCCTTCTACATTGGGACTCCTACATTTTGTCTAACTGAAGTGCTTTTCGAGTAGGGATCTTTAAGCAGTACTCGACATCGTATAGACTCCGGACCGACGGCTTAACGTCCTTCATCATGGCTGTAGGGCTGAAAGGCCTAGGGACATGAATAAATCAAAACAGGCTTAACGTCCTTTCAGAGGGATGACGTGCTCAGATTTATTCATCTCCGAATGTATATATCGATGGTCACATGGAGATCCAACCCCGGACCCACCAGTTGAGAGGCGAGTACGTTAACCACTGAGCTACCCTGGCCTCTCTAATCCTGTATACTGTCCTCAACCAGTATTTTTTTTTCTAATATATTAAAAATATTTTTTAAAAAAATATTGCAAAATTATTTTGTGGATTTTTTTTAGCAGTATTTCTTCAACTTTGAAGTTTTTGAAGTGGCTGAACATACTTTTTAATCGATTCTCAGTATCATTTGTATACATTTGACTAATGTTTTATTAGTTATAGAAAACATGAAATCATAGATCTATTTCACATGTTCAATACATGTATTGAACTGAGAGTCTCTCTATCTGATACGACTCGTACGCTTCGCAGCCATATCTGTTATATTGTACATGTTATAGTTGTAAATAATTTGAACTTCTGATTTTGAGTTAATTAATGACCTCCATTACTATACATAGTATCATAGTTTGGGTATGATAAGATAAAAATCTTTATCCTTTCTAATGTGATTGCCTCACATTCAGATATAATGTGATCAATGGTTTCTACCTCTTATAGACAGAGAATCTAATCCCCTTGTACAAAAAATGTCTGAAGGACTTTATCTAACTAACATATTAATCAATCTATTAATGTTTCATTCTATTGATTTTTTTTGAAATTCTATCTCCAATTTTTTTAAAAAACAAAATTGTAATACTGTACAAATGTACAGAAATATTTACACATCTGCCAATGCTGCAGGGTTTTTTTAATGTACACTTCTGGCATGTGGAATCATCGTTCTTTCTAGATAAATTTTCGATGTTTATAGCTATATTGTACTTTATGGTAATCGTAATAATAAGAAATCTTTTTTCTTACTTGCTAAAAATTTCAACATATAAACCGCTATTTTTTGGTTACATTTCATTTTGATCTGTCAAACAGTACGGCTTGTATTGTCCTCACGAGATTTCCGATTCAATCTCAACTC
The DNA here is from genome assembly GCA_026182355.1 of Hermatobates lingyangjiaoensis. Classification (NCBI taxonomy): domain Eukaryota; kingdom Metazoa; phylum Arthropoda; class Insecta; order Hemiptera; family Hermatobatidae; genus Hermatobates; species Hermatobates lingyangjiaoensis. The sequence continues at coordinate 94,065 of JAPFBL010000281.1, read as the reverse complement.
AATATATTCACATTTCGTAATAATTAAAAAAATTCCTTTTAAATTATTTTAATAATCTGAGAAATTTTTCAAAAATTACTATTTTCAGTTTAAATTAATCACTAAGTTTTATCACTCTAGATTTAGTAGTTTAACAGAATAAGAATGTTGCTGGAAAGGCATTTTGGCCAAGAAAGTGACTTCTTCATCATGCGATATCAAACCAAAAAAAATGAGCATGTTTACACTGTGAGGGCTATTTTTTTGAGAAATATGAACACAATCTATCAGACGGTGTGGGCTGCAGCGAGCCCACAAACTCGCATATTATGATCATGACTATAATGAAAACACCAAAGATAATCTATGCTTACATTATAGCGCCTGATTTTAACACTGTTGTACTTGTTTGTTTTTTTTCCGAAGCCCATACTTATAAGTCTTTCGCCTTTTAGTGCTGTTCTACGACTGGAATTGTGGCTCATTTACTATTTGGTGCCCATAATAATGATAATTTGCCTAACTCAAATGTATTTATACTAGGGATCTTTAACGAGTGTCTGACATTGTACAGGCTCGGAACCGACGGCTTCAATTACTTTTCCAGGATGACGTCCCTTCCCCATGAATAAATGTAAGGCCAGGGTGGGTATTGAACCCTATATCTACCTGTCCAGAGCTGAGCACATTGCCAGAGTGCTATCCCGGCCACTTAATTTTAATACTAAAACGGGCAACAGCTTGCACATAAGGTAGCTGGTCCTTACATTAACAAAATACATTTAGTTACATATATCAAGGACCCTATACTTTACATCCAACAAATGCTGAACCAAAAAAAAATTGCTAAATTTGGTGCAGCTTGCGTAGTGTGCCCATTAATAAAGCTGTATTTAAACTTGTTAATTATTTAAAATATTTCATTTTAAATAAAGATAATTATACATGCATATTGTTAACACCACTGAGGTTAGTTTGATTTATATTAGAAATAGGTAAAACCGTCATACCTCGTAAGATGATCCTGAAGTTGGAGCGCTTTCGGACAACAAACCAGTAGGTTTGTTGCGATCGAAGATGGACAACGTCCGAAAGCGCTCCAAATCCAGGATCATCTTACGAGGTATGACGGTTTTACCTATTTCTAATATAAATCAAAGAAAATTATGTTAAAAAATACATATTTATTTTCATTATTTTTTTTCAATATAGTAACTTTAATATTTTTGAAGGATGAAGAAAACAAAGTGCACCAGGGTTATTGGATTCTAAAGCATAATTTAATTCTGTTTACAGTCCTTATAAACACAACAGAGTAGCTGCTCGTTTAATGAATCCTTCATTACCAGTATAATTCATTTTGTTTTTCTTTAGTTTAATTGAATATATTCATAATTAAGTATAAATATATTCAAAAGAAACTCTTTCTAAATTACCTTCATTAAAAAAAAAAAAAATAAATATTTACAAATTAATACGATCCCTTTTACTTTTTCCTTTATTACGTAGTTATTAAATTTTTATAAAAAAAAGAAGGTATATCGTCTGTCTAAATGTTATTAATGGGTTCTGTTAAAACAAAACTTAGTGAAAACGTGAACACTAAGTAAACTGAAGGAAAGCTTTTACAACTGATAGTTTATTTACTCACTCATTTAGTAAGTGAATTGAAGAACATAAATCCTAAATTTATTATTGATCCTTTTATTTGGCAAAAAATACCCTGCTCATGAGCACCGTGTTAAGTAATTGATGAGATAATTCAACTCGTTTATTTGTTTTATGTTATATTCTTGAAACATTGTTTCAGATTTTACATTAAATAGTAAATTAAATAAATTCATTATCTTCTATGACCATCTAGGTGTCAAGAGAGATTGTTACTTAACTTTGGCTCAAGTGGAAACTGATGTAAGTGGTTATTGGTCATAAAAACATAGACAATTCGCTTCTTATTATGTTTCGCTGAATTTATGAATAATGTTTTCGTTATTTTATCTATTATTATTATTTGAGGGTGACTATAGCACTGCGACTTAAAAACTATTGTACTTCCCCCACTTTTGTACTAAACTACCCCGGCAGTTGGCTTCAACACCTCTAAGAAGCACAGCACTTTTACTGGGTCCAGCGGTAAAAGTTTTCCTGTGGTTTTGTTTAGTGTTCCGAAGCACCTATCTCTATGTAGAAAAGTTGCCTGACAGTTAGCCAGCAGGTTCAACGGTGTTTCTTCCTCTTCTTTGCAGAATCTACACAAACCATCATTGATTTAAACTTTAGAATTCATTACCAAATTTATAATGGAGTCTAAAGTTAAATTTAAAGGATTTTAACTGCGTTTGAGTTCAAATGGAACAATACATGAATGATTTTTAGTATATTTAAAATGTTTATTTTTGGTGTTTTGAAAAGTATACACACAACGTGATTTCTAAACTTGTCCATCCAGGCTCCTTACGTTTCGGGAGAGTGTGAATTCCTTTCTCCTTCTTCGAGACAGTCTTCTTCGGATCCGTAGGTGTACTTTTGGGAGGTTAGCTCTCACTAGTTAGCGCTTTTGGACTCTCTGCGCTTCCAGAGGATGACCTCCGGACTTCTTTCTTCTTAGTATGATACAGGAGAATCCCTGAAGCACTGTTGGTGGTATTTTATCCGCTCCAGAAGACCACCGCATACAGTAGTAAGCCTATAAACTCAAGAGGGACTCCTGGTACCCTTGAGGCTGTATCATTCATCCTTCGGCACGGATCGCAGAACGCCTTGGATTGGGGCTGGAATAAGAGAAGAAGATTTGGGAATTTGGAAGGATGTGAAACGAAGGTGGTCAGGCCCAGCCCCTTTTCCACCTCTTTCGTTTGTCCCTGCATATAACAGGTTAACAGGGTGACCTCGCGAAAGTCGAAAGTTGGATTTGAGCGCTATAGTTATTTTATCCTAACTAGATAACATACTTGCTACTGCCAACATATTTGAAGTTTTCCTAGATTTATCCGAATATTTCATATTCTAGAATTTTTGTGTCTTGAAACGTAAACGGATGTCACTGCTGTGATAAGGATAATTAGTTCATTTTGCTTTTATATCTAATACGGAGGAATAATATGATAATTACCAAATTTATAATGGATTCTAAGGTTAAATTTAAAAGATCTAAACTGCGTTTAAATTCAAATGGAACAATACATGAATGATTTTTAGTATATTTAAAATGTTTATTTTCGGCGTTTTGAAAAGTTTACACACAACGTGATTTCTAAACTTGTCCTGCCAGGCGACTGTTAACGTTCTGCCTTGAAAATCCAAAATCCCACTGAGAGCAAATTCCCTAAAGCTTGAAATCTATAGGGACAGGTGACTTTAGAGAGAATTAACCTCAGAACTACAAATGCAAACTACTGGCCATTTATTTAAACATTTTTATTTCTATTAACTTTATAAAACAACACAAAATTTACGGTATAAAACAAATTAAGAAAAATGTAAATCGTATACACTCATCTCTACTATATGGAAACGTATTCTCAAACTAAAGACTATGTTTAATTAATTCTACTATATATATATATATAAGTTAAACATTATGTGGAAAAAGGAAAATAATAGCAACATATGAGAACAAACAACGACAAATTATTTACTCTCTAATGGCATAAAGTTAAAGACCTCAGAGCATTTGTTTCTATTATTTCCCTTTTTTCATTCTGATTTAAACTTCATTGATTGCATCACGTGTTTAATAATTGTGATTTTTCTCCATATATATATATATATAAACTTTAACACATAGGAAAAACAGAGATGGTCACTACAGAACTTCCTTCGATATTTCGCCATTCATCGTCATTAGGAAGAAGTACGAAGTACTGGCTTTGAGAAGTAAACCTGAACTCAACGGTTGTGGTTATATATATATATATAAAACAAGATTGCACATTAAACACTTATCAAAGTCCAAACCACAGTAACAAATCAGAAAGAAGACTAAGATCCCTCAACCGTAAGAAGTAGTCCTTGGTCTCTCAGTTGAGATTTGACTCTGACAAAGACCGTTTATTACGGTTGAAAGATTTTAGTCTGTTTTCTGATTTCTTTCTCTGATTTGGATGTTTATAATATATATATATATATATATATATATATGAGTGGACGCATTTACGTCTCCGTTCCTTCATTCTTTCTCCTTTTATTTTCTTTCTTTTTATCTTCCTGAAGACGGCAAGACGCCGAAATTATCGAGATTCGTGAGTGTTCGTCCTTTTTCTTGTGTTCTCTAGCTGTAACTTTAATTATATATATATATATATATATAACTAAAGTTTATCGAGACTTGGTCAGTTCTTCAAGTTCAAATTAAACTCTCAATGTCAACGTTTTGGTTTTTATTTGAAATCTTTTTCATAGGCAGAAGTATAAATTTTGAAACAGAAAAACTAAGTATTATATTACAAATTATTTTATAAAAAAAAATAGTCTGTAAATTTCAACAACTGTCTAGTTTGAATTAACACGTGACACTATTTAGTCAGTGACATTTTTTAATTGAAATAAAATTGTTATTTTGACGTTTATTATTAAAATTTTTAAATATTCTAATGAGTTAAAATGATATTTTAGCAGAAAAAAATGTTAAATGTAAAAAAATTAACCCCAATTGAACATATACGATGCATTACATGGTGTTGATGGATGGTTGTTGAAGAGTGTTTGTGCAATTGAGTGCAAGCCATTCCAGATTTTATTTTAGTTATTATTCCTATTAAAATGGAATATTTCTATGAGGATTGCGTCTGCCGGGTTGGCTGTTATGACAATAATTAAATATCAGATTAAGTTTAGCTATATATAACACGACGTTCATTGATGGGCGGTGCAAATTTCGCTGGGTTAGCTCTCTATAGCAGCTGGTTGTTAATAATATGCTGTTTTATCATAATATAATAATTCTATAATATTATGTTCACTTATAGTAAAGTTGAGTGTAGGCAACTCCACATTTTCTTTGTATTAAGTTCGGCTTTATTATTGAAATGGATAGAAAGATTGAGTTTGCTAATATGAAGTTTTGCATTGTAGTCAGAGAATTGGTCTTAATGTTCGGTTTTGCGAGTTTGCAAGACGCAGCAGATTTCAAATAAACGTTGAAGCAGACTCTGAGTTAGCTGGTGGAAACCTCTTTGAGAGTCCCCTCTGAATTGTCTGCAATGCTCTCTCAGAGGCTAATACAAACATTGTAAACAGCTCATCAGAATTGTATGCAATTAACAAGTTGAAGACGTCTTTGCTTTCAGAGAACCCCCTGTTTCGTTCTCGATTGCCATCTTCTCTAACTTACCCTTTATTTGTTTATCTTAACAGAGTGCAGATTGTTACACTTTCACTTAATCTATCGCCTTAATCAAGGTTAAAGCCTACTTAAATTCAATTTGAGGGAATACATTTTTACTACAAGCAACTTAAACATTTTATTTTATTAACTAGGCAAACAAAACAGGATAGTTAATTTGAAAATTTATTTGTTTGGTATACTGGTATACGTGTTTCATTATTTCTATGTAAAGTATCTGCATTACATTTTGTGAGCAGACTTTTTTAGAATTAAAAAAATCAGGATGATAGATATCGTAATAAAGTAAAAAATGGCTACCAGTCTTTACGAAAAGAAATGTTCTAATATTCTAAGTTTGACTTTAGCAAATATTTTTATAATTAATCGTTAATTAAACTTTATTGAAATAATTAAAAATATAATTAAACTATATAAATATTGTAGGTTAAGAGAGGTCATGGAGAGGTCGGGTACTAACTTACGCAATTTCTCAGCGGACATGGGTACTTCCGGGCCTTCCTATACAAGATAAGAAAGCACGAGACTCCCGAGTGCTTGTATTGCTTAGGCACGATAGACGATGTGGAGCACACATTCTTTGCATGCAAGAAATGGAATAGCCAGAGAAGTGATTTGTTGAAGAGAATTGGTATATTTTCACCAGAAAACATTATGGCCAAAATGATAGGAGGGCTGATGTGTGGCAAACGGTAGACTGACTAGTCAAAAATATCCTCTCTACAAAAAAGAGACACCTAGAAGAGAGTAACTAGTTCTAAATCCAAGGATGCCTTTCGTAAGGTCATGAATGGTCTAGCCTGAGGTAATGTGGGAAACAGTTCCTGGCTAGTGTCCTAGAAGAAAAGGGGGTGTTTTAGTTGGTAGTCTGGTTTACTGGGAGTCCAGCACAATGTGCGTAAATGCATTTCACCTCCTTACGAAAAAAAAAATGCTGTACTAATATTATAACTATAGTTTATTTTATAATTAATCTTATCAACGAAATGAAGTGAATGTGAAGAAATAAAATATTATCTGATTTCAAATGTTTACAGGAATAATGAAATAGTATATACTTTATATAGTATACACTACATAATGTATATACTATAAATACAACATAATACTATCATAATAAAATCATGAATAATAAATAAATCATGAATAATAAAATCATCTAAATACTATCATAATAACAACATGAAACTGTTTGAGAAGAACATCATTATACACTAGTGAAAGGTGAATGAACAATCGCTTGCTTTGATTGGTCAGCTGACCCCAACAGTCGTCATAGTCGTCATAGTTGGCTATTACCCTGAATGATTGACATATCATATCAATGCGGATTAATTTCTGACTGACCCGAACTATCGGGATAAAACTTCTCTGAATGATTCTCAGAATCTACCAATCTGGATGAGCCTTGCTCTAATAACATGTTCCACATGCGTTGATTGAATAACCAAGAAAGGGGGGGGAGGGAGAGAGAGAGTTAACAGAAAAAGCGGGAGAGAGAGCGAATGAGACAAAGCCGACATGAATGGAGGGAAATAAATGTAGTTTCTAAACTTTTCCCTATAAAATAGAGACTATTGTTTTACACTTTATTTTCATGTATTCTAAAGTAAAGGTAATATAGATGTAGTGATTTTCAATTTCTTTGGTACTAATTTTTATGACTAAAGTAAACCTAAATAACTAAAATAATGTTCTACAAATATTCATCCTATATTATATTTCGACTACACTACTATATATATTTTTTTTATTGTTTAAACCTATCCCCTAGTGGGTGATAACGTCAGCTGTTTACCAGCTTTTTGTTTGATCGGTGATTCTACAGATTCTACATTGGGAGTCCTAAATTTTGTCTAACTCAAGTGCATTCGAATAGGGATCTTTAACCAGTACCTGATATCGTACGTTCTTTCCGAGAGTTCGACGTACATAGATTTATTCACCTCTCGCGTGAATGAATTGAGGGCCAAGTGAGGATTGAACCCCGGAATACCATCTTTTTCCAAAAATAAGACACTGTCTTGTTTCATTTTAGCTCCAAAATACGTGCTAGGACTTATTTTCGGTGGAGGGCTTCACGTACAATAAGTGCTAGGTAATAATCAGATTTACAAAACTGAAATACACAAACGTTGTACCCCTCTCGTCACTCTACGTAGACTGTTGCAATATATTGTATTTTGAAGATAAATTCAACTTTATAATAAGTAGTGCATTCTTTGAAACGAACTGTAGAGGAAAAAAAGAAATTTCTTGGAATGTTTTGTTCCAAACAATTCTATGAAATATTAGGGCAGATAGAGATACCTACTAAATCAGGCATGGGCAACCTTTTGTGAACTGGGAGCTGCATTATATAATTTCCAAAATACCGCGGGCCGCATGGTAATTTCTGAGGTATGTCGGTGCGTTATATTAATGTGTCAATGATTATTTAACTTTTTATTGTTCTTATAATCAAAATTATTATTCATCTTATAATTGCATTATAGTAATCAATTATAACAACCCAATCTCAAAAAGATTATTGCGTCATATAAGAAAAATAACTAAAACATTTATTGCTATAGAGTTCTCTCTCTCTTTTTTTGTAATTTCCTTCCAAAAGTCTCAGTGAGCTTTTGTTAATAAAGAAAAAGCAAAAGAATAATAATATTAAAATAGAATTCTAGTGATCTCCGTGGGCCGCACAAAAACACGTGTTGGGCCGCATGTGGCCCGCGGGCCGCAGGTTGCCCATGCCTGTACTAAATTCAACATAATTTTTTTTAAATAATTATATTATTCATATTATTTTAACTAGGGCTTATTTTCAGAGAAGGGCTTATATTCCAATGTTCTCCGTATATCACCCTAGGGTTTATTTTTGGGGGATGTCTTATTTTCAGACAAAGACGGTACCAGCCCAGAGAAGAGTACGTTAACCACTGAGCTAACTTGGCTCTTTCACTACTGTGTTACAATATACATTAATGATGTATATTGTTACGTTAACTATTAGTATTAATATTCTCGACCACTTAATGTTACTATTCAATCTGGGTTTTTAAGGATTTAGTCCAAAGAATTTACTGCTGATTATAAGCCGATGTTTTGACAAAAATTGTTTGGATTTTTTTTTTGAAGGAAAAATTCTTGAAAATATCCAACAATATTTGGCGAAACGCCATCTTATAATCATTGTTAATTCTTTAGATAAAATTCTAAAAACCCAATTTGAATTGTTAACTACTAAATTGTTTGAAAATAATCTATGCACTTGAAATTATGAATAACATTTTAAGTTACCATATCATTCTATTAAAATTGCCACACTTAACTATGTTATTGAGTTTAAAACTTTTAAATACGTTCTTCATTGAATATAATTTAAGTCATTCAATGACTATTAGATATTAAATGTACCACTAGTTAGAGAATCAAATGATAAGTGTCATATTTTAAAAGTAATTAATAAATTATTGATTATAGCAAATAGTTACCATGACTTGGCTGAGTTTCTAAGTAAACTGACTTTCTTTAGTTAATTAATACTATAATTTGGCTTCCCTTTGTTAGTTAAATAATGTTCAACTACTCTCCGGTGTATTGGTTACCTCAGGAATGAGGGCCAAGCTAAACACCAACTTGAATATCTCAGAACTAAATAGTCCTGGAGTTTGTCGTATTAATATATGTGTAAATAGTTGTAAAACTGTTATAATTTCTCCTTTATACCTCTTTACTTTTAAAACTTAAAACATATAAAGGTAAACAGCTTGTATTCATTTGCTCTCTGACGACTCTAAAACGAAAGGCCTCAAAGTGATTATCTTCAATCATTTGTGGAGAGTTAACTGAATATAAAGGTAAACTGACTTCAAACTTTGTACATTCCAAGGTAAGTCATACAATAATGTTTTAGCAAAATAGTTTTTACCTGTTCTGAATTAAGAATCTTCAGGCCTGATACAAAGCAGGGGGCTGTACCATTGCTACTGGTTACAATCACCGGCATGCAGGAAACTGCAACATCATCAAAATTATCTCAGTTAGAGGAACCAAATAATAATAATAATAAAAACCATTTTATTTCACAAAATATAATTACATTTGGAAATAAAAAGAACGTAATTTTTTTTCCAATTTGAAACTAGGCCCACTTTAGGACGTAGGCCTCTCCCAATTCCATCCATTTTCTCCTTTCTCGAGGACTCTGCACCACTTTGGTCCCGCTGTTTCTTTAAATTCATCTTCTCATCTTCTTCTTTGTCTTCCCACTTTTCTTCTGCTTTTTCTAGGACACCATTTAGTAATTATTTTTGTCCATCTATCATTCTTCATTCTCATGACATGTCCTGACCATTTCCATTTTAGTCCACATACTGTTATTAAAATATTTTTTATTCGTTATTTCACTCCTTATTTTGTCATCTTTCTTAATCCCTGGATACTCGTAACTTCTCATCATTACTCTTAAACTAATAATAATGGATCTCAAATTCTTTCAAACTTCCATTATATATTCAATATACTTCCAAATTTCAAAAGAAAATTGTCTGTGTTTTACAACTAAAGTATTTTTAATATCTTTATATTAAAAAACTGTAAATTAAACTATTTTTTTAATTTTCGTCTAAATACTCTTTTTACTTCAATTTATAAATAATTTTTTGCAATAAAAAAATTCCTCTGCATAATTTTTGTAATATTAATTTTTAAGTTGAGATAAAAAAATATTTAGAGTAGTGAACCTTTAAGTTTTCTTATAAGAAAACATATTTTCAAACTCATGGATAATTTTTTTCCTCCAAATTAGTACATCTATTTGGAGTGAGTTTATTGCAATCTTTTCACGTGCTACGTTTTTTATACTACATATATATAATATTGATATATTGTTATTGATTCCATTAATATTAAAGTAAATTAAAATACATATTTGTAATATATTAATAACAATAAGCTATATGACATCTATGGTATTTAAGAATTTGTTAAAGCTATAAAATATATTCGTTAACACTTCAGTTTTGCTTGGAAGTCAGTTTAATTTTTGTAACATTGCAGAACTCATGAACAATTGATATATTAATAAGAACTATTAATATATTAAGTAGAACTCATATATATTAATATTATAAATATATATTATGGTTACTGGTTACAAATAATTGTAAATAATTATAAAATATTTAATGGTTGCAAAGATGTAATTCCATAAAAATCACAACTTCGAATTTTTTCACGATCACTATACTTTACTTATAGTGAAGTAAAAATTGTTTTATCATTACTCTAGTTTATTTTTAATAAATTCGAAGTAGAAAATTAGGAAATATAAGAAACTTATATTGATGATCAACCTAATTAAATTAAAAATATATATGATTGATAAACACGTGGGGTTTTAGTAGTGCATGTTATTTAGGCTACACCAAAAGTCACAACTTTTTCCTTAAAAAAATATTTTTAATGTCACAGGTTAATGAATTAGGGAACACGAGTGATTAAGGAAATAATATAGTGGAAAACAACTAACTGCTTGTGCGTTTCCTTTATGCGGACAAAATGCTCGGACAAAGCACACTAGACTGAGATTATGAAATTGCTAAAGCCATTGCTTGTTGGCTATTTATGTGCTAAATCATGCTTGAAATCGGTATGCTTTAGGCCCTCCAGGGTTCTGATTGCAAATCGCTTCATTAACTTCATCCGCTGCTGTTTTCAAATTAATAAACAAACCAAATGCCCTTATTAAACCTTAGATATGCATTTTTTACACTTATATCTGAATATTATTTTTACACGTTGAAACTGATACAGATATTTAATTTAGTTTTTTCGTATTTCAAGAATTACATGTCTCCAAAAAAAAATATGAAACTAACAACGCGTTTTGAACACTTAGTGTTTTTCTTGAGGTTAACGTCACTCTGAATCGTTTCTAACTCCTTTCCGTAGATCGACTCTCAACAGTGCAGATGTTAATCTGAAGAAAAACACTAAGTGTTCGAAACGGCTTGTTTGTTTGATATTAAACTTATTTTTGTATGTAGAAGTAATTCTTGAAATCCCCCAATATGAGTAAATACCACACTATAATAGAACGCACAAGTAATTAATTAATTTATTATTATTAAATTCAAATTTCAGAAGTCCAACGGTTAAAATCACGTGGGTACTCTGGTTTCCATTAGAACACAGAAGTTAGCTATGTTTATATTATAACCATTTTGTAGAAAGAAAAAAAAAAGGTACATTTATATATAAACAGTGTAAAGCCTTTAAACGTAGGTGTTAGATAGAAAATGAAATGAAATATTGAGGTTATGGGTTTGAGTTTATTAATTTCTCAAATGAGCAAACTTAGTTGAGACGTCATGGGAAACAAACAGACAAAGTAAACTTCTTGATCAAACAAGAACGAAAAAGCTTTGGAATTTAAAGATTGATCAACTTAAAGATAAACATACAAAGAGACAAACCTATTAAAACTTTCTACTTATTACAGGTAACTCTTAAGATTACAGTATTTCACGTTTAGCGCTTTGAATGCAGTTTACCAGAGCAGTATAATAACAGAGGCAACGGCTTCACGGAGACTAGAGGTCGGGTATCTTTTTTGGGTGCTACCCGAATAGAATTTGTATTAAAATGAATTAGGATTAAAATATATTAAAAAACTATCAGAGCCTATATGACCTGGCCAGTCATGAAAGTCATGAAAGCGCTGGTTAAGTTTAACACGAAGCGAAGATCGAATTCTAAATGCAAGATGGCGGCAACAGCTGGTTCTTCACTGGCCTCCGTCAGTGTTGCGCTATAACCTCATTTGGGGTAATTTACCCCTGTTCCCCGACAACTAACGTAGACTGAATGGGCGGCAAACATGACCTTTTCCATCTGTCACACGAAAAAATCTTAGTCATGACCAAGATGCCAACCTAGAGTCTATTATTACTGTCAAGTATGCTATAATAAACACCTTGAGAAAATTATGTTATCTTATAAGATAACATTAACAATGTTATCTTATTAGTCTAGTCGAAGGTTCTGTCCGGTTAAGATTGTTGTTCCTTTTAATAATGTAAATTTCATTTTCTTAGTCAAAAAATTCTTACTTCTGCCTATTAAAAAGGTTTTAAAATAAAATCGAAACGTCGGCAATGAGGGTTTGATTTTTGAACCTAGAAAATTTGACCGAATCCCGATTAGATAACACACCTATTCTATCAAACGGTCGATATATTATTGAATCTGTTATATATATATATTAGAAATACTGTCCATTATTTGTAGTGGGAAACATTATAAAGAGAAGATTGTGTGCTCAGTTGCAGTTAGTTATCCATTGCAAAAGGCTCGATTTGCTACACTGGCCACAGAAACCCAATTAGTCCTATCAGAGGGGCGACTTCCAACAAATATAACAAAAAAGTCCTTTTTTTTAATAACAAAAATAAAAGTTCTTTTGGTCAAAATTTCATATAAAAAATCATAGATTAAGCGAAATTAAAGTATTTCTTTACCAGAAGTTAAATTTACTCGTAAAACAAATTTTATTTCTTTGGTTTTATGATTATGTAATTACTGTTTGTTTATTTATTAGCAGTTCTTGTATTTTTCTATCAACCAAATATCATAATTTTCTAATCGTTATATATATTAAATTCAATTTTTTATAACTTAATTCCAAAGTTATAATAATTATTTTATCATTAAGACTCTTAATGACAAAGAATGTACTTTACACTTTTGCATTCTTTAATGATCATTATAATTCCTCTCAATTATTTATAAAAATTTTCTTAATAATAAGTGAAAGTCGGTCTGTATATGATGCCACAGGTACTATTGCAATCATTTTATTGGTTGAAATAATGAAAAGTTCGTTTCTTTTTTAGTTTTCTGTTTTGTTACTTTCTATTTAAATATTATTTTTGTTCTATTGAACGTGTTACTTGCATTTCTTATTGTGGTTTGATCATTGATTGTTATTTCACGTGTTTATGTGAAATATTTTTATATATATATATATACGTTTCACGATGAATCACAAACACAGAACTAAGGAACAAACAGACTTACTGTTTCTAATTTTTGGTTGAACCGTCATCAGGAGAGTTGAGATAGAGACACCAAGCGCACTTGTGAAGCGACGGTTGGAGACCCAACCGTTGGAGAGTCTCCAACCTTCGCTTCACAAGTGCGCTTGGTGTCCCTATCTCAACTCTCCTGATGACGGTTCAACCAAAAATTAGAAACAGTAAGTTTGTTTGTTCCTTAGTTCTGTGTTTGTGATTCATTTTGAAACGTTTGTTGTCCTTTTGGATCGTTTTCCTATATATATATATATATATAGAGTCAAAAACTTTCACATAAACACGTGAAATAACAATCAATGATCAAACCACGAAATAAAAAGGGAAAAACGACTGAGATCTTTGAACCGTAACAAGCGGTTTCTTCATAGTCAAAAACCCGTCAGGTATGAAAGATACGATTGAAAGATCTTAGTCTTTTTTCCTTTTTCATTTTGTAGTTTGATCATTGTTATATATATATATAAGTTCAAAATCAATGAAGACTAACACATAGATTAAAAAAACATACCTATTAACTCAAATATTTGGAAAACCTATCTTCAGGAGAATAGAGAGATCTTCTCTCTATCTTTCCAAACACGTAGGAAATGCAGCGGTCTCAAATCGGTGACAACCACAAATTGTTTAAATTTATACATTATTGTATTACTATATGACTCAATAAGAGGGGGAGTTATAGTTTATTATATTGCTACATAATTTAATATATAATAGACTATATTGACAAAAAGAATACTAAGAAATTAAACAGAAAATTCACTTAATATTCCGATGGCCTCATCATCAGGAAGATAGATACGAGTCCCTCCGCAGGTAGACAATGACTGACCAGTAGTCTTGAATAAGCACTCAACCAGTGTAGAATGAGAGACAAGGATAGATAAAAAATCAGAGTAAATACGTGAAATAAAAATAAAAGAGTAAATCACAGTAAAAAATTCAGAAATGAACTAAGATCATTCAACCAACAAAATTGTTCTTCATAAGGCCCAAACAGTTCGAGTATAACCCAGATAGAGACAAGTTGTTTTGCTTTAAAGATCTTAGTTCATTTCTAATTTTTTTCTTTAATAGATTAATAAAATATTACAAGTTTATTTTTATAAAGCAGATGAATAGTGAAATGATAAATAAATATTATTTAGTTATCAATTTGAGCTACATGTTTCTTTTTTAGCTTCATCAAATCTTAGAAAGATCTGATTCGATTTAAACAAAAGTTGGACAGTATATCTCAAAGCAGCGTGTAGTTGAGTAAAAATCGGTCCATTACATGGGTGTAACTGAGAATGATGAGATTCTAAGTTGAGACCTGCTTCTGAGTTGAGACTGATTATTTACATAACATAGCTTCCTTCCTTCTGTTGACTACTCACAGTCAAATCTTGATTTACATAACACAAAGTTTTCCTTTATCGGCCAGTATTCAAATTTACATTTCTGTTTTCCTTATCAATTTGTTTATATATTTATCTTATCTTTGTAATTTATTATTAATTAATATTTATATAACTGAAATGTATAAATAATTATTTATTTTTATTTTACACATCATATATTTTTTTTATTTGAAGTTCTAATTTTTTTAAATTACATTAACTCTAAACTCATAAGAAGTAATGTAATTATTAATAACTGAATCTTAAGAAAAAAAAGTTTTATGACTATGTTAAGACCTACATATGAAGTTCACTTTGCTATTATGTAAAGTGCAGTAACAAAAAAATATCAGTGGAAAATATTCTTCAAATTTGCATGTTTTAAGATGTCCAAGTCCATTTCTTAGTTTTTTTTATGTTGTTTATATATATATATATATATATATATATATATATATATATATAAAACAAACAGTTTTTCTTCTTCTCGGAGTTTGGTCAGGGTAAATATATGGAATCACCTTTTTGCCAACGTTTCGTCTTTATTTTAAGACATCCTCAGGGCTATAAACTAACAAAAAAACACTAAACAATGGACATTCTATTTAGAAAACATAAACAAATTGAAGAAAACTTACTCAAGGCTGGTTTCTGTTACATTACAACAACCGTTAACTGTCATTACATGTGCTGCTCCAAGCAACATATTATTGAAACACTGTTTTTTTATTAAAATAATAATGTATTATAATTGTATTATAGATATATATTATGGTGGATACATATTATAATAGATATATATTATAATATGTGTACAAGTATATATATATATATATATATATATTGTGTGTGTGTGTGTGTGATTGTACTAAAAAAAAAAACAGTGTTTCAATAATATGTCACTTGGAGCAGCACATGTAATGACAGTTAAAGGTTGTTGTAATGTAACAGAAACCAGCCTTGAGTAAGTTTTCTTCAATGTGTTTATGATGTTTTCTAAAGTAGAAATTACAAATGTCCATTGTTTATTGTTTTTTTGTTAGTTTATAGCCTGAGGATGTCTTAAATAAAGACGAAACGTTGGCAAAAAGGTGATTCCATATATTTACCCTGACCAAACTCCGAGAAAAAGAAAAAGTGTTTGTTAATATTTAGTGGTCAAGAAAACAGTACCGTATATATATATATATATATATATATATATATATATATATATATATATATATATATTTTAGAGCGTGCGTGTTCGTTTGCATTCGGCCTACCACTCAGTTAGCTTCAGCTACTCAAAGGGACTACTTCTACCCGATGACGACGACTGTCGAAATATCGTTGTGAGTCTTTTGTGTGTGTCTTTATTTGTTTTTTTCTCTTTCATGTGTTAACTATATATATATATATATATATATATATATATATGTGTGTGTGTGTGTGTGTGTGTGTGTGTGTCTGTGTGTGTGTGTGTGTCTGTGTGTGTGTGTGTGTTTGTGTGTGTGTGCGTGTATGTGAGTGTGTTAAAGGTTTGTGGATACGTTACAGATCTAATTGTTTGACATTTGAAGATAGATCTATTAGTTTTAGGAGCAATATTGGCTTATGAGACGTATGCTTATTTAGTATGAGTTTTTAGACACATGTTTTCTTTTAAAATGAAATTAGAATCGAGTTGCAGTTATGGACATAATGCTTAGCTGATATTATAATTGCCGGAAGAAATATCTATTTTTTTGATAAAAGAAAACTAAGCATTGCATAACGACCAAAAAAAAAAGAAAAAAAAAATTATTTCAGTTAACATTTCAGATTTCTTTAGTGGATGGTGGTTAGAGGTGGTTAGAAGAGGGTGGTAAATTATTAAACAAAAGTAAATTGTTAACGATTGTCATGGACAAGAAAGAGACGGTAGAGTGAAAAAGTATTCCTTCACAAAAATCTACACCTGATGGACAGATAAGAAAAAGGTTACTCATTCTTGTTGAATAACACAGACATTCTATAAGAAAACAGGAAACAAGTGCTTTGTTCTGCAATATTTATGGTATGAATAATAAAATAAAAAAGGATGAAGCGCATATATTGATTTTGTTCTCTTTACAAATGGAAAAGAACATCATGAAATGTGCTATAGTTAACAATTATTTTGAATGTTTGCTAGTAATTCCTAAGGTCTGTAAGATTAGTCATAATTTTAATTGCCCAACTATTTAAGAAGTACCCGTAGGTAACATGCCCTGATTAATTTCAACATGGACTCTTAACACTTAGAAATTCTACCTCTCTATATAACACCCATATATAATTAGATTTCTTTATTTTCTAATGTATTAATCTTATTGCTATAATGTTTGTCTACATTTTATGTTTTGTTCTGGAGCTTTATGCTCCTGTAGATACTTCTCATTTAGTACAACCTGGATTTGTCAGCATTTTCTGTCATTTTCACTCAGCTTCCTGATAACCTTTGAATCATTTTACTGTATTTGCTCGTTTATAACTATAACTGAAAAACCTAAAAACATTTTTTTTTATATCTTACATATATACTAATATTCAAACTAGTGATTTAAAATGCAAACATTTTTTTTAAAAGATTAAAAAAGTGTGTATTTTTTTAAACGAGAGTTTGTTTAGACGTGTTCAGAAGAGATGTTGAATAGAAGGAAACGTTCCAGGTAATCATTCATCGTTGAGTGAGCAGTTTTATGAGAAATAATATATAGGCGTTGTGCACCATATTCTTGTGACATGCTACTCGCGGAATACGAAAACAGTCTGTAAGAGACAGCAAACAGCGGTACTAAAATAAGAAAATAAAGAAATAAGTAAATGGAAATATAGAGAAAAATTGAAAAAAAAAAAAAATATAAAATAAAAGAAATCACAAAAGATATTAGTAAGAAGAATGTATAAAATTCTGCTTTCATATTTAAACCTAGTGAAGAAAAGACTAAATGCCAATAGATACCTGTTGCTGTCCCCAGCAACAGTCAAGACCTTTCTACCAACGACTGCTTCAGGAGCACATCCTCAAACAAATATTCACTGCTCTATACTAAATTAACCAAGTGTGCTTTTAAAGAAACATTTTCTTAACACCGTTTTAGAATAGTTTAAACATTCAGAGATAGATGTTTATCCGTTGTATTTTTTTATAAACCGTTTTTATTTTACATTTCCTTTTTTTCTAATCTATATATCTTGATTTAATTACTTTCTTCACTTTCAAATCTTTCTTTTACTGTTCTTACATGTAAAGTTACATACTTGCAAATAACCACAATACTTCCTTTAATAAATACTGTCGGTTACATATTCTGTGGCAGGTTGTCATCGAAAATGTTGATCTATATATTTGTAAAATTTGGGAGCAGTCCTTCATTCAAGCATATTTCATTGAATAACTGACCGTATTTCACTAATGTCATTTTTTTCACCAGTTTTTCAAGGTTTCTGAATACCTTCAGTGTTGAAGGAAAGAAGAAGGTATTCAGAAACCTTGAAAAACTGGTGAAAAAAATGACATCAGTGAAATACGGTCAGTTATTCAATGATATATATATAAAAAGATTTCACATAAACACGTGAAACAACAATCAATGATCAAACCACAATAAGAAATGGGAAAACAAGACTAAGATCTTTCAACCGTAACAAGCGGTCTTCGTCAGAGTCAAAAACCCAACTGAACACCGAAAGTGTTGAGTTCAGTGTTCAGTTGGGTTTTTGACTCTGACGAAGACCGCTTGTTACGGTTGAAAGATCTTAGTCTTGTTTTCCCATTTCTTATTGTGGTTTGATCATTGATATATATATATATAGATAAATCGGGATGCGGTCAGTTTTTTCAACTTTAAATCAAACTCTCATTGCCGCCATTTTGATTTTAATCAAATTTTTTTTACTTTCTATGTGCATAGAAGCGGTATAGCTAATTTAAATAGTGTTTATTCCAGTATTTTGAATACCTAACAGTTTTAGTGAAATTTTGTTCCATAGTTACCTACTTATCAGCTGTACATAGATGTTTATTAATGATTGTCATTTGAATAGTTTAACTTCCATATTGTTTTTATAATATAATTTGAAATAGTTCGTTCATTTTGAAATATTCCTAATTTTGTAAGTTCATTGTATTTTTTTCTAGATAGGTTCCTTCTTTTTATTTTCTTTGTTATTTTAATACTCATGATTGTATTTAATTTTTCATAATGTACTTCTTTTGTTTGTGATAAAATGTACGTGTTTAATTATATAATTTCCTTTGAAAAAGATTTTGAAAAAAATCGAAACGTCGACAATGAGAGTGATTGAAAGTGGAAGAAACGACCGCATCCCGATTTATCTTTTTTTTGATATATATATATACAAAAACCCAACAGGCTCACCTGCCACTAACTATTGATAAAATTAATTCGAAAAGGTGTTAAACTGGAAATAGACATAGGTTTCAATGGAACATATATATATATATATATATATATATTGGTATACTTTGGGAGCAGACCTTCTTTTAAACATACCTCATTAAAGATCTTGCCAACATTAAGTTTAGTATGTTTCCTACATACCTTTTCAAGGTTTCGAATGCTACCTTTCCATCTCTGTGGTACCATATAAATTAACTCACCGATTTTTTTATCTTTCATTGTATTTTTCATATTACATTTCCGACGTTTCGGTCTACGTTGACCATTTTCAAGGATTCTATATACAAGGTTTTTTTAAAACAATTCTAATAAATACTTATTTACAATGACAATTACTTCACTTCTATCAAACATAACTAATAACAAAATATTCTTTTAAAAAACACTACCTTAATAAACATGACAGGTTTGCTACAAAATTCCTACATGAACATTTACACAACATTATTTAAATCACTATATAGTTATTTTTCACGAATGTAACTTTAAAATTCATGGAAAAATCAAAACAGGACTGATATCATATAATAGTTCAGGCTTCTTTTCCTTTATGCATAATGATTCAATTATATGCAGCCTCGTGTGATTATTTTCTGCATATAATACTTCAATGTTGTCTTCCAGCATTTTTCTACTTAGACCTGCTTTATATGTATGTTCATTGTGTGTATCTTTCGGTCCTCCGGCTGCTGTATGATGCATCGTAAGATCTGCGTGAAAGTGTGATTCTAAATAATGAAATAAATAATAATAAATAATAATAATAAACTATATATATATATATATCAGTTGGGTTTTGACTCTGACAAAGACCGCTTGTTACGGTTGAATGATCTTAGTCTTGTTTCCCATTATTGTGGTTTGATAATTGATTGTTATGTTATTTTACGAGTTTATGTGAGATCTTTATATATATATCTTGAAAGTGGAAGAAACGACCGCATCCCGATTTATCTTTTTTTTTGATATATATATATATATATATATATAGGTGCAGGATAATTTAAGAAATAAAAAAAAACTAATGAGTTTTAGTTGAAGAGCTGAATTAAGCGTGACTGTCAGTCGGTCAGTGTTATTCATTTAAGTCAATTAGCGATTCATGACACATTGAAATGTTTTTGCTAGCCAACTGGAATGCAATTTATATTGCTCTATATATTCCGAAATAAACCTTCCCTCCTTTACTAAATTTATTTCCTTCTATTACCACATACACAACTGTATAAAGCTGAAACTAATTTAAACTTGGACTTATTAGGAAAAATCGAATGCAATATATCAGAGCAAAGTTTAATATTACATATCGACCTTCTTAAAATTAAACCTCATGTCCAACATTAAAACTCCTAAATAAAGATTGGAATATAGTTTGGCGTAGGATTAAATAACATAACATTTTTTTCAAGTGTTTATCTGGCACAACATGTTTGTTATGCTATCATAATAAGTATGTTTATATATATGCAAATAATTCATGATATTTTAGAAATATGAAAGGTTTTAGTCTTCTTTCTGGACTTCTTAATCTGGTTTAGACGTTGCATTGCATTTCATGTGTTTATTATTTAATCTGTTAACTGAGTGTTTGCATATATACAATATTTTGAAAGGGAGGGAACACGTAAATATAACTTAGAAAAGAAAAGCTCATGACAATATTAGGTAAGTTTTAGGACCGATATCTTCAATCAAAGCAAAGAGACATAACAAGGTTAGTACACCTGAATGAGTGGAGATATATAGTATTTTAGATTCGTCTTTCAATTTTCATAAGAACTGCAATCATTCTTGGTGACATAATTCACATTCTGGTGATTGGTAGTGCCAAATGTTTTTAGTTTTTATACATTATTTAGCCATTTATCATAAAGAGTATTGCTAATGTTTGAATAGTATTTAGACAAAAAAAATTTAAGTTATTCGAATGAATTGCGGATATTCACACGGGAGGTGAATAAATCTGAGTATTGTCCCTCGGAGAGGACTATAAACCGTCAGTCCCGAGCCTGTACGGTATCAGGTACTCGTTAAAGATACCTACTTTAAATACACTTGAGTTAGGCAACATTTAGGACTCCCAATGTAGAATCAATCTTCATTGTGTGGTATCACAAAGGGTGCATGTTCGGTTTATGTGTGTTCCCTTCTGGAACAGCCACTGCAACCTAAAAGGTTGCCTACTACTTACTATTGTTTCCTCAGCCAAGGCTGTATAACTTCGGTCCGATATCAAATACTTGTATAAGATCCCTACTCTAAATACGCTTGAGTTAGGCAAACTTTAGGATTCTCAATGTACAATAAACAGGTAATGTGACTCACCCATTACTAAAAAATGGGTGCCAAATAGTAAATGAGCCATAATTTCCTCCCCTAGAACAGCACAAAAAGGTAAAAGCCTTAAAAGTGTGGGCATTAGAAAACAAACAACAACAAACAGTTTTACTTGTTAATGTTGAGGTAAATAGATAATATCAGCAGAAGAGTTAAAACGGTAATCAGACAATTCACAAAATTTAATTGCATAATTCTTTGATAAATATATCAAATAATTTTAACTAATTAGTAATGAAACATATTTATATACTTTTTGTTTTATTTGTTGTTAATTAGTTTCAATTATTTTAATTATAATGAAATGAATTTTAATTAAGTATCTTTCAACACGTAGCTTTTTTTTTTTTTAAATAACATCTAGAGAATACCAGTCTTTCTACTCGACTCTTTATATAAAATAAAAGTTGGGCTTCAATAAGACTTGTGAAGCCATTAGAGATGTTCATTAGTTTATGTCTGAGGAATTTTCATAACGAAATGTATATGTGCTAATTAATATTCACTCCTCGTTTGAGCAATCGACCGGAAAATAGTTGTTTAACATTACGCTCATGTTAAGGCCTAAGCCTTCTTGCCCGGAATTCCTCTAATCCTGCGTCCTTATTGAAAACTAACTCCAAGTAGGAGTATATTCAATTTATTCGCAATATAACTAAATTTTTCAAGGAAATAAAAAAAAACCAGATCAAATTATTTATGGCAACACTGATTATCACCACTATCTAATACAAAAATAAGTTTAAATAATTTTAATTTTTGGAGAGAAACAAATCCAATATTTAGGAAAACGAAGCTATATAATATAATGATTACATAACTGAATTATTAATTTATCTTTAAAAAAAATTGACTGATATATATTAAATAAAAAAGATTGTTTTCATTGCATATTATTGTTTTGGAATATACTTTTTTTTTTAAAGTAGTATTCTTTTAGGTGTATCAAAATTCAAGTTTTTTATCAAACGACAAACTTGGGTGAATCAAGATATTGTATTGTTTATGTAGTAACAACCACTAAATGTGGCTCAACTATTAATTAAAAAAATCTGGAGTGGCCTACACTCTACTTTACTATAAGTAACTCAATGTCAAATTTCTTGAGTATATAAAACATAACGTATCATTTAAGCATAACATAAATATCTAAATGGGATATAATTATTAGCATTGCATTCGTGAGGTAGTACAGATAGTGATTGAAGGACATATCAATTTATAAGATTATTTTTGTACATCACAAATAATTTATTATTTGCAAATAATTTCATTAGTATAACTACAGCAGTAATATCATTTTTGAAAAACCAATGTGAACATTTCTTGAAACGAAATATTATCCTACAAGAGAACATGGCTATTGTTCAAATAGCCAGTAGATTTCTTACATCGTTTACTTAACATCCTTCTACATTGAATATTAATGTAAAATTTTCAAATTTAAAACAGTAAAATACCCTTTTTTTCTCTGAAAAACATCTTAAACAGCGAAGAAAATGTTGTTTTAAGGTGATTTGTTAATTAAAGATGTACGATAATTACAGTTATTAATCTCTAAACGAAAGATTTATATTTTGAATTATCTTTTACATTTTTGGTTTTTAACAGAATTATTATACTGGGAATTTTATGGCTTCTTAGTATTTAATAAGATCATTTTCCTTCCCCTTTGTCAAATAACATATATACGATTTTTTTTTTAATGAGTGTTATCATTTACCTGCACAATATTATTCCTCTTACATCTCTTATAAGTCAATAATATATTTTCATTTTTCCATTAGAAACATCAATTTTATCTCAGTGGATTCGCTCAAAAAATTTCTAAGTCAATGTAAACAATGTAAAAAAATACAAAAAATTCGACAAGTATAGCAGGTGATCTCTTAGTCTAGGATAAACAAAGAGTTTTTATATCGTTATTGCTCTTTTCCGTAATTGAAACTTCATGATTTTTTTTTATGAATTGCTAATTTTTTGTTCCATTTTTGGTCAAATTTTCATAATTTTTTAACGAGCCGTTTAGCGTCAAAAAAACATTTTCTGAAAACACAAATCGTACTCTAACGCCCCTTTAGCGAATGTAATTTTAGAAAAAAATATCTCAACTCATTGTCCATATAATATTCTATTTACAGGCATAGTTTCATTCTTGTCCGTCAAACAGTATGGCTTGTATCGCTCTCACAAGGTTTGAGATTGATTTATAAGTCAAAATTTGTACATTTTATTGAAAAAAAAATATTTCCTGTTGATATAAAATTTTGAATATATTTTTCGTTTGTTCCATTTGTAACCTCAAAGATAATGTCAAAATCTCAAAACTCTAGGGTTAGTAGTTTAGGAGAAATAAATGTTTTAAAAAAAACGGTTTTTGGCAAAAAAAGTGACTTTCCCATCATGCATAATTCTTCCCAAACAATAGGGATCTTCGTCTAAATGGGGCCCATTTTTGTGTAAAATATCAACTTGATCCATCAAAGATTCTGGACCGTAGCGTGGTAACAAGCAATGCTAACACACGCACCCACCCACGCACCCACCCACCTACCCACCCACCCACCTACCCACCCACCCACCCACACACACACAGACATCATCGTAAAAACTTCATAAAACGACTTCTGGGACCTCAAAACATGTAATTCCGTCAAAATCTCGAGATCGAATTTTTTCACGATCACTATACTTTACTTATAGTAAAGTAAAAAAAAAGATAATATATTTTTCAATGATAAATGTTGACTTGTAAGAGTTGTTTTGCTGTTCGAAAGGTAATTGACATTGTTTTTGTTTTGTTGTTTGAAAGGTAATTGATATTGTTTGTTGTTTTGTTGTTTGAAAGGTAATAGATATTGTTTGTCGTTTGAAAAGTAATTGACATTGGTTGTTGTTTGAAAGGTAATTGACATTGTTTGTTGTTTGAAAGGTAATTGCCATTGTTTGTTGTTTTGTTGTTTGAAAGGTAATTGTCATTTTTTGTTGTTTGAAAGGTAATTGACATTGTTTGTTGTTTCAAAGGTAATTGACATTGCTTATTGTTTGTTTGCTTACAGGGATGAAATATACTCGACTGTGATAATGGGAGGTAGCTCATTATCAACAGACTTGACCAGTATGGAATCAACGCACAGTATAGAGATGTCAGACCAGGCTGGCCAACTGCAGTGTATTGTCGACCGTACTGACATCCCGGGGCCAGAGTCGTGGACATGACCAGCCTACCAGTAACTAGCCATACATTATAGCTACAGAGGTTAGTTGAAATCATTTTAGTTAGATGATACCATCAAACTTCATATAGAGAAATATAAGTTGTTCAGTTCTACTTGAAAATAAACATCTGAAAACTATAGAACAACTACTTCTGTATACGAGGATGATAGTTTAATCTACCAGTGTAAAAAATAAGTTTCATATACCAGTCAGCTACAACCCTAACCAAGGGATACATTTTTGGGGGTGTTTGAAATATATATATAGCTATATTATATATATAATATTGATATATTATCATCAGGAATACGATATAAACGTTTCATAATAAACTATAGACACAGATTAAAGATACAAACACACTTAGAGTCTCAAAAAGTCACTACCTCTTGGTCTTCAACCATCGCTTCGCAAGTGCGCTTGTTGTCCCTATCTCTACTCATCTGATGATGGTTCAACCGAAAATTAGAGACTGTAAGGGTGTTTGTATCTTTACTGTGTGTCTATAGTTTACTGTGAAACATTGTAGGGTAAAAAGCTAATGAAATGGTCTGCACATCTAACATCTAACCACATATTTTTACCCTACAATGAGTAAATACCACATAATAAGTGATTGCACTACGTTAGAATTACTGTGAAACGTTTATATATATATATATATATATATATATATATATATATATATATATATATATATATACAATTAAAAGAAACGGTCCAGGGGACTTTTTTAAATAAAATAAATTCAATAGATTCAAAAGGAAGGAAACACACAGAAAGACACAGACATAACTCACATCGAGATTACGACGATGGTCGAAATATCGATGTGAGTTATGTCTGTGTCTTTCTGTGTGTTTCCTTCGTTTTGAATTTATTATATATATATATATATATATATATATATATACTAAGGCAAATTACATTAAAAGAAATAAAATTATTAATCATATTAAATACTAGACTTGAATGAAAGTTATTGTATAAATGTAATTGTTTTAATAATTGACAGAGAAAATTATTATGAAATAATAACATTATGCAATGATTTAAAGAGTTTAACTGCTTGGTGGTGATGGATGAGTCTTTAGGGTACCTTGTAACTCATGAGGTATCCTGAAGTAGTAACTCATGAGGTATCCTAAAGCAGTAACTCATGAGGTATACTAAAGCAGTAATCATATGCCCTAATCTCACGTACTCTGATAGAACATTGACTACTTTATCAGAGAAAGTAATAAGTGATCTAATATTAGCGGTATTTATTTGAAAAAAACAAGGATTTTTCTTGACTCTTTTTCGTTTCTGACTATACTATATATCCAGTTGGGTTTTTGACTCTGACGAAGACCGCTTGTTACGGTTGAAAGATCTCAGTCTTGTTTTCCCATTTCTTATTGTGGTTTGATCATTGATTGTTGTTTCACGTGTTTATGTGAAATCTTTTTATACTATATATGTTTTACTTTAGATTTGGTTGCTACATGTAATTTACTATTCAGCAAGTGGTGATCAGCATTGCTCTTTAGTATTTAGTAACAGACAATGTGAATACTTTAGAATTGGCCCTCCATATTGCTCTTCACTTAATAGAAGTTTCCCACCCTGGAGTAATTTTTTTTTTATCTCAATTACAACTAAACCTATTTTCTATGAGTTTTATCGTCATCAGGGTATACTCGTAGAGCTTCGACTGCTTTGTATGATTCTCAACAATGTCCACGCGGTCTGCATAAGTCATAACCACTGAACTCAAGAGATCTCTAACTAAGGAAATTCAATTACTGTATAAAATGGAACTTAGAGTATGTATGGAATTGCGACGACAAACAATCAATCGTTTGTGCACTGGAATAACTTCTGCTACCAATTAAACATATTGTATCTCACAGTTGGAACATCAATAAATGTGAGAAAATTAAAGTCAAAAATAACACCAAATTGCCATGAGAAATACTGGTAGCCAGCATAAAAATAAATTACCACGGATTAAAAGCTAACTGAAGATAACTTCATGCAATGATAAAAGCTAACGATAAACATTTAATTAGAAAACAGTAATGGCTTTTTAAAAGTGTTTTGGGTTTCTGTAGCTTAGGGTTGATCTTCCCGCTTATTCCCATCAACCACTAAACCTGTTACAACACGCACTTTGAACAACTTAGTACCTCGGAACCCTTAAGTCTATATTACTTATACAAATCATTGGATTAATTACGTAAATTAATCTAAGATGATTCTATAACATTTCTTAACAATACCGATCTTTTATATGAAATCATTTTAGCTTTACCAAATTTGGATCATGATTCTCATTATTTATATTGAGAATTAGACGCTACTTTGTTCATCTCTAGTTGCGTTGTATTAGTGTTTTTTTTTCAAAATATTAGTTATTGACTAAAACAAAATTATTCGTTTTTGAAGATTTCTGTTTGTTGCTTGAGGGCGTAGGCAACATCCTCTCAGCGTCATCAATATAAGTCACAGCATCCTGAGGAAATTCTCCAAGAGCACTTTCAAGACTCCTCGAGTTTCTTTTTCAGGAACGAGACACATCTGGCCAAACAAAAGAGGTTATCATTACTGGGATTCCTAGTGAATTTCGAAAGGGAGGTATGCTAGTGGTAATCAAAAATAGAATAAATTTCACAGCAGTCTCAACTAATAAAAATAGTAATCCAGGCTTTCAAAACAGTTTAGTTATCTTATAATCAAGATAAACATATGCTTTTATCTTAAAGCGCTTGGCTTTCTACTCTTTAACCTGTTCAAACTTTTATAAAGATAGTCCAAATATTGATAGGTTAATAGGACTATATGCTGATGACGTATTCATTTCAGTAGAGCAAAACGATGAAGACGAGCCTCAAAACTTCTACAAAGGACCACTGAAAAGACAATGAAATACTCAAAAGATGATAAATTAACCCTCAATCCGCAGAAGTGTCAACTATTAGCAGTACTAGACAAAAATAAAGAGTTGTGACTATCAGTTATTAACAGAATAATATATATCATAAAACCAACAAGAAATATAGCTATTTAGGTTTTTCGGTGGACATATAACTAAAATTTAAGACACACATTAACAGTATTTTAGGAATGGCACATACTATACGGAGCTGGATTTATTACATGATAAATAATAAATCCACTCAGTACTAAAGTACTGCTGTAGAAGGTCCTCATAAAACCACTATTGAACTATTCTTGTTCATCTTGGATTTAATACCAATAAAAAAAGACAAACTCAAGAAGCTTGCAGGAATGCAAAATAAGATTCTTCGACTGATACCAGGTGCTTCGAGGTGTTTTACCAACAAACACATAAGGCAAGAACTCGCAATTGATGAAGAACTAATTCAATTGATCAAGGGGTTAAGGGCCAAGGGTCAGCTAGCCATGCACAACAAGGTGCATGCGAAATTAGTGGACAGGCATCTAGGCCTTTTACCACTTCATTCGCTAATGTAATTTACTTGGCGGGATTCATAGCTAAACTGGCGCTTTTACTTGTCCCTTGTATTGAAAAATATAACTTCCTTGGCTAGTTTTAACCTTTGACCAATGACTAGAACAGTGGTTTATACCATGAAAAATATCAAAAACAATGTACATGTAACACTTGAATGATAAATCATCACATGGAGCCCATATGCGACTCATTCCCCGACAAGTGTGCAGCCCGAAAGCAGAGTTAAGAATTGCAAAAGCTGCATTCAAAAATGTATTAATTCAATTCAATAGGTAAGTCATCTTTGCTTTATATACCATCAGTGAAATAAACAAAGTGATTGTTTACTAATCTAGCAAATAACTTTAACAGGTTCCAAATATAGAGTAAATTAATAAATTAAAAGAAAGTAAATGCAGCAATGACAGCGCGAGTATGAAGGAAAGGGATAAAAAACTTTAAGAGTAATTCAACGGAAGAAGAGAGCTCACTGGCTTGAAGCTGCTTAATTGTCGTCCTTACGAGGAGTCAAATTCCTTTGTTGTTAAATATAGTTATTGCGTTAGTTCCATTGAGGTTAGTAATTTAGATAGGTTGCAAGAAAAAATAAAAAATACAGTTATTTGCTCTTGAAGATTTGGACCAGACGGACCCGAAACCGGTCGAGCTCTACAGAAACTTTACGAGCTATGACGAACATCATTACTAATAATTCTAATACTTTGTTGTTGTTCCTTTGTAAACCAAAGACGTGAGTTGAGTATGGCTTCCTTGAAAATTTGAACTCAGTATAATTTATTGATGATTTACTGTCTTCTTATTACTTGAAAGAGAACAAAGTGTAAATGTTGAAGAAAGGCCGTTTTCCTCTTGAAGAATGGGAAATAGTGGTTGTGAAGGGTGAGGGAGGTTTGGGCTTGGCAGGGGTAATCAGACGTAGATGACAACTGATGAGGGTTGTATGAAAGAACCATCCCTCTGTACAGGACACAATTCCATTCGATTTAAATGTCACCCCTATTTCAATTTCCGTCCTTTCAAACTAGTGTTTAAGTGTTCAAGTCTTATTCACCATGGCAATATAACCTAATGAATTCAGTGACATGCAGCCTTGGGAATAGTCTCTGAATTATGCTTACAATTATTATACTTACTTTACACCAGTTCTGAAATACTTTATCTTGAAAAGGTATTATCGAAATAAAAAGATCGGATGCTAATAATGAAATAATTAGTTTGTCATGGAGATGCACTATGTATCATGTTATCGTACTTCCATGTACTATAACATAAAAAACACATATTTCTGAATAACATGCAATTGACAATTAACAATATTTGTACATTGTAGAACTCGTCAGGTGATCTACTAGCTGCCTGTTAGTATCATGTTATCGTACTTCTATGTACTATAACATAAAAACACATATTTCTGAATCACATGTTATTAACAATTATCAATATTCGAACATTGTAAAGGTCAGGTGATCTACTAACAGCCTGTTTGCCCTCGCATCATTCAACGTTAAATCTTGTTGAAGACAATAAATGTTTAAACATACAAATCTTGTGTGATCCATACCTTGTGATGTAGGGTACACATATGAAATATACATGGTACACTACAAAGACCTCTACACTAATAAGTATTTTTAAGTTATTTCATTTGGTAATAAGTAAAAAAAAACATAAAATTGGTTACTGGTTCTTTTCTTAGTAGATTCTTAACTGAAAATTATATCTATCAGTTGTTTTAAGGCTATTGATTATGTTTTACTTTCAAAAACACGTTTCTCACAAGTTTATACAATTGTTTCATTCTTTTAACATAAATTACGACTTATATACTTATAGAAACAAGATTTCACTTAAACATGTGAAATAACAATCAATGACTAGTTGGTTTTTTTACTCTGACAAAGACCACTTTTTACGGTTGATTTTTTTTTTACATTTCTTATTGTGATTTGATCATTATATATTTATGTATGTACTGCTCATTCAATAATAAGTTAGGACAACAGTACAACATGAAAAACTATGGCACTGAAAACAAACAAACATTATATCCTTAATCTCAGAGTGAGAATAAACAACTAAGCAGCTTACAATTTCAGTGCTGATATATTCATTTTAATTACAAAAAAAACAAGTTAAAACTTCTAAAGTTTACAACTTCACATATTGTAAAACTTCACAAAACGCCTAATTGTACAAGAATTTTTCTATATGAAAATCAAAGTAGCGCCTCAACTTTTTTTTTTATTATTTAAACCGATTCCCTAGCGTTTGGTAACGTCAGTCCATTACCGGCTTTTTGTTTGATCAATCGTTCTACAGATTCTACAATGGGAGTCCTAAATGTTGCCTAACTCAAGTGCATTTCGAGTAGGGATCTTTAACGAGTACCTGACATCGTACAGACTCGGGACCGACGGCTTAACATCCTCTACGATGGACGACATATTCAGATTTATTCACCTCCTCCATGAATAAATCGAAGGTCAGGTGAGGATCGAACCCCCAACTTCTAGCTCAGAGCGCCTCAACTTAGTTGTTGTTAATTTAAAGATTCATTCTGAGGTTAACACATTTGATCAATGCTGGGAAGATTGTCATGTATGGGACTGAAATCTTATGAATACACAATCCAGTCAATTGCTATTTGAATAAAATATTGAAATAAATAAAATATTTTCTACTTAAGAAATAAGCTGCACTTTAAGCTTCCAAAAAAACTATACATTGTGAAAGCCTGCAATCGTGAGCGAAGGAAACAAACTGTTGAAAATAAAACCGTCAAACATGAGTACCACTCGCGCAGAATACGAATAGAGATATACTTGACCATATAAACAATGATCAGCAGGCTTTATGATATGTGCATAAAAGTCACTAGTATAATTATAGTATAATATAGTAGAACAGTATACTATAATTATAATATTAATTATAATTAATATATTAATATAATATATATTATATTATTAATATATACTTGCCAATAAGGAAACCACATTCATTGGTCATAGTATTGATACAGTTCGTATTGTGACCGTTGTTGCATTACTATTTGTAATCCATGAAATAGCAAAAATAAAAAGATGTGAGCATGTATCACTGTGGAGTTTTCAAGAATACAGAATGAAGAACTGCGATTATGAATGAACGAAATGAATTCGTTAATTCCTATGTTTTATACAATTTAGTTGGATTATACCAACTGCTATACTTAAGGTGTTGCAATGAATAGCTTCGTACCTGTTATTGTTTGCTTCAATGAATATTTGTTATTTGACAAGAAAACACGAGAAACAATAAATATAAATTAAATGAATTTTATCTAACAGATTTTCAAATATATTTATTTTTAAACCATTAAAGTGAATAAAAAAGAAATATGAATAATTCTCAAGAGAATAATGCAATAGGAAACAATCAAGAAGTAAAATGGTATATTTTTATGGCTTAAAAATATGTTTCACGCTCTTGGAACTTTTTATAATTTTTAACGCAGTTTTAAACACTCTGTTGAGAAATATAAGGGCAGAACAACTAAATTTATTTTAGTGATTGGTACTCGTTTATAAAGTGCGCCGTACAAAATCATCATGATGGTAAGACAGATGAACTTATATATATATATATTATATATATATATATATATACATCCACTCAAAATTCGTAAAAAACGATCCAAACTGGACGCAAATCAGTTCAAAAATGAAGAAAAGCAACACACAGAGAAAGAGACACACTTATAAACTCAAATTTTTGGATGATCCGTCTTCAGGAGAAAAGAGAATGGGCGACCAAGCACGCCGGAAACACAACGGCAGGGGTTTCCTGCCCTGTGTGTCTCTTTCTCTGTGTGTTGCTTTTCTTCATTTTTGAACTGATATATATATATATAATATATATATATATATATATATATATATATATATAATATAGTACGCATGCTAAGATGTATAAGAGTGCATCAGTAGTATCTAATCAGAACGCATTAAACTATATTTTTGGTTATCTGGACAGAGTTAGGGTAGGGGGTTGTTTTTGAGGTTTATTCTTGTACCGTGTACAGTTTAACTTTGACTACACGCCATTTGTATTTGGGGTTCCTCCACCATTAAGAACTGAACTCAATGACTAGACTTTTCCCTGAGGGACTGACGTCCTCATTCTTGAAAATGTTTACTAACATAAACAAAAATAGTAGGATGGAAATTTAGCACTAGTGGGTCTCTGGTCTGGAACCGCTAATTACGATGTGCATTTTAGGATAACTAACAACTTAATTCAAACAAAGCGCACTACAATTCAACTTGATTATATTACTATTTTTAATCTATGGAACAAACGCATGTGAGCATGTAATATGCACCTCTGCAGAGGTTTCAACAATACAGACTAACATACT
The DNA here is from genome assembly GCA_026182355.1 of Hermatobates lingyangjiaoensis. Classification (NCBI taxonomy): domain Eukaryota; kingdom Metazoa; phylum Arthropoda; class Insecta; order Hemiptera; family Hermatobatidae; genus Hermatobates; species Hermatobates lingyangjiaoensis. The sequence goes on along the minus strand of JAPFBL010000281.1, from coordinate 61,410 downwards.
GAAATTATCAAAAAACGAAATAAATTTGTTAATTCCTATGTTTTATTCTATTAGTTGGATTATACCAACTGCTGCTAAATTATAGCTAATTACGATGTGAACTTTTGGACGACTGACAAATTAATTAAAAAAAAATAATATTGAAGAAAAATCGCCAAGGAGGCGTTCAAAGAAAGTAACCGATTTTTTTCCCAGGTGCCTTTGAGTGCTTTATTTCAGAAAGTGGGGACTAAGGTTTCTTGATCCCCTAGCATATTGTAAAGGTTGTAAGTAAAACTACAGTTCTGTTTGATTTTATCTCTTTTCAAGATGACTATTAAATTTAATTGACATCGTATAAAAAAAAAGTCAGTGTTCTCCCAACTTTTTCATTATTCAAACAAGTTGCTGAACCATTTAAAGTGGAAAAGCGAATCTGGTGAGTGCTTAATTTCTCTGTCCTCCACAAGTTGATAGTTTATCGATCTTTCTCTTTAAAATATTAACTCTTTTATGGACAAACTGACAAATGTGTTGTTGGAATTGAAACACATTTGTCCTCCAATATTGTCATACTAATGACTGAAACACATCACCATTTGAATTACGTGTTTTATAAACTATCATTCTGGGTTAAAATCAACTATATAGTTTAACTCCTGGGAAAAATATAATATTTTCTAATATTAAAAAAAGTCTATGAAAATATGCTTCAACTTTTTATAAGCGATTTAAAGGTTCCTTTTTCTTCCATATAACTAAAATATTGATTGATTATTATTTTGAATGATTTGCGCTGGCTACTTTTTCTCTTTTGTATTTTTTTTTTATTGTTTAAACCGATCCCCTGTCAACCATTTACCAACTTTTTGTTTCATCGGTGATTCTACAGATTGTCCATTGGGAGTCCTAAATCTTGCTTAACTCAAGTGTATTTCGAGTAGGGATCTTTAACAAGTACCTGACATCGTACAGGCTTAAGCGTTAAGACGGCTTAACGTCCTCTCCGTGGGACGACGTACTCAGATTTATTCACTTCCCGCGTGAATAAGTCAAGGGTCAGGTGGGGATCGAATCCCGGACTACCAGCCCAGAGGCGAGTACGTTAACCACTGAGCTAACCTGGCCCTGTGTAGTATACTAACAATCCTGGATTCCTAGTATTATACCTTATGTACCAGGCCAAGGTCTAGGAGCAATCTCCTTTCCGTCCTAGTTTTTCTGTGCTTACATTTTAATTCTCTTCATCTTTTATTATTTATATTTTTCTTTACATTTTGTGAAGTATTCTATTAGAAGATTTCTCAGTAAACACGTCAAATAACAATCAATGCTCAAACCACAATAAGAAATGATAAAAAAGACTAAAATCTTTTCGTTAAAAGCGGTCTTCCTCAAAGTCAAATCCCAACTCATTGTCACTTGGTTAGTGTGTGGATATTGAACCAAATATAAATATTTATAAGTTGTATATATATACAAAAGTCATTACAAAAAATATTAACATTAAAATATAAGAACAAATGACTTTAGAGGAAATCTAAAAACATTTAGTCGTTTCTAAAATTTATTCGCTACACCGTTTACTCAAAACTAATTTGTTTTTGTGACTCTGACAAAGACCGCTTTTTATGGTTCAAAGATATTAGACTTTTTACTTTACTGTAAGTAAAGTATAGTGATCGTGAAAAAATTCGGTCTTGAGGGAGATTTTGACGGAATTACATGTTTTGAGGTCCCAAAAGTCGTTTTATGAAGTTTTTACGATGATGTCTGTGTGTGTGGGTGGGTGGGTGGGTGAGTGTGTTAGCATTGCTTGTTACCACGCTACGGTCCAGAATCTTTGATGGATCAAGTTGATATTTTATACAAAAATGGGCCCCATAAAGACGAAGATCCCTATTGTTTGGGAAGAATTATGCATGATGGGAAAGTCACTTTTTTTGCCAAAAACCGTTTTTTAGAAAACATTTATTTCTCCTAAACTGATAACCCTAGAGTTATGAAATTTTGACATTATCTTTATAGTTACAAATGGAACAAACGAAAAATATATTCTGAATTTTAAAACAACAGGAAATATTTTTGTTTTTAATAAAATGTAAACATTTTGACTTTTAATTCAATCTCAAACCTTGTGAAGGTGATACAAGCCATACTGTTTGATGGATCAAAATGAAACTATGCTTAAAAATAGAACATTGTATGGAAAATGATTTGAGATAATTTTTTTCAAAATTACATTTACCAAAAGGGCGTTATATTAAGATTTCTGTTTTCAGAAAATGTTTTTTTGATGCTAAACGGCTCATTAAAAAAATAATATAAATTTGACCAAAAATTGAACGAAAAATTAGCAATTCATAAAAAAAATTCATGAAGTTTCAATTACGGGAAAGAGCAATAACGCTATAAAAACTGTTTGTTTATCTTAGACTAAGAGATCACCTGCTATACTTGTCGAATTTTTGATATTTTTCTTACAATGTTTACATTGACTTAGAAATTTTTTGAGCAAATCCACTGAGATAAAGTTGATATTTGTAAAAGATTAATTTAAATATTTTATTGACTTATACGAGATGTAAGAGGAATAATATTGTTACATGTAAGAAAATCACCGCCAATAAACATAAATAAATTACCTTTGTCTTCCATGGCATGATGGATTTGTCTCATAAAATGCTTTAATAAATCTATATATTGCACTCTTGAGCAAAACTTAATATCAGTTACAATTACATTATCATTGTGAATGTAGTACCTTTCCATGATACTGAAATGTAATGAATGGACTCTTTCCTCAAGAAAGAGGACTTATGTTTGTTGAGAAATATCCAGTTTTATTTTTACAATTCTAGTCTAATAGTTCATATTTATTATTTTCAAAAATTGAAGCTACCAACTATAAAAGATTTAAATTATATTGAATAACTGGCTTTGACTTCTATTTGAGTATGTAGACTGGCTAATTACTAATATATTTTTTCTCAATATACATTCATAGCAAACTTATAACAGAGTACAGGAAGCAGGAAAAGGATAACACTCACTCAGAAAAAAATCATATATATGTTATTTGACAAAGGGGAAGGAAAATGATCTTATTAAATACTAAGAAGCCATAAAATTCCCAGTATAATAATTCTATAAAAAACCAAAAATGTTAAAGATAATTCAAAATTGAAATCTTTCGTTTAGATATTAATAAATGTAATTATCGTACATCTTTAATTATAAATCATCTTAAAACAACATTTTTTCTTCGCTGTTTATGATGTTTTTCAGAGAAAAAAAGGGTATTTTCCTGTTTTAAATTTGAAAATTTTACTTTAATATTCAATGTAGAAGGATGTCAAGTAAACGATGTAAGAAATCCACTGGCTATTTGAACAAAAGCCATGTTCTCTTGTAGGAGAATATTTCGTATCAAGAAATGTTCACTTTGGTTTTTCAAAAAAGTTATTACTGCTGTAGTTATACTAATGAAATTATTTGCATCAGCTTTGTGATGTACAAAAATAAGCTTATATATTGATATGTCCTTCAATCACTATCTGCACTACCTCAGGAATGAAAGACTAATAATCTTATCCCATTTAGATGTTTACGTTATACTTAAATGAGACGTTATGTGTTATATACTCAAGAAATTTGATATTAAGTTACTTATAGTAAAGTTGATTGTAGGCCACTCCAGATTTTTTTACATTGACATAAGGATCCATATGTTACATTGACATAACAATATCCTTATGTCAATGTGAAAAAAAATCCATAGTCGAAATAACTGATTTATCAATCAATTCCTTTCTGTTTCTGTACATGTCAAATGTAATAAATAACCCAAATATTAGTAATAGTAGTGGTAATTGTAAAATAATCATGTTGTAGCCCTGAAGATGACATAAATATATGTCGAAGCGTCGGCAAAGGACTAGTTTAAAATCATTAGACCTCAACCCTCAAAAAAAAAGTACATCATATAAATATTGGGTCAAGAAAACAAATCATGAATATCCATATATATAGTAATATACTATAGTATATTATAGTACTATAGTATTATATACTATAGTACTATATTGATTTGAGTATTAAAACAATAACACATACCTATATTTACACACAATATGACAAATTAATTTAAAATACAGAATAATGTGATCGCTATTTATCAAATAGTATACGTAAATATAGTATATAATATAGTAATATATAATATATATATATATATATATATATATATATATATATATATATATAACCCACAATTAAAGAAAACGGTCCAGCGGACTTTTTTAAAATAAATAAATTCAAAACGAAGGAAACACAGAAAGACACAGACATAACTCACATCGATATTTCGACCATCGTCGTCATCAGGAGGTGCGAAGAGCGAAGAGCGAAGAGTCCCGCAGGAAGACAGGGCGGTACTCTATGGTCGAAATATCGATGTGAGTTATGTCTGTGTCTTTCTGTGTTTCCTTCGTTTTGAATTTATTTTATATATATATATATAGTAATATAGTCATTCCATATATTTCCTTAAAGAAAACAAGTAAAATAGTTTTATTTGAAAAGATTAAGTGAACCAATAAATGACATAGTTGAAATGATGTTGCTTGAGTGACGTCATGTGCAAGTCATGCACATCATGCACTGTGATTCATCAGTTCAGAATACGACTCTGTAGTGTTCTAATACATCCGCCATAATGAAATATTATTCTCTGAAAAGAACAATATTCCTGCATATTTAAACAAATCGTAAGTACGACCGTTTCCGCAACTATTTGTAGATATATTTTTAACAATAAATTAGTTCAATAATAATAATAATAATAATAATAATAAATAAATAATTAGATGACAATTTCTTAGTGATTATGTTTTACCAAATGGCTACTTCAGTTATAGGTTAGCGTCCTTTCTTTAAAAAAAATTATATTAAAATCAATAATACATACCTATATTTATACACAATGTGACAAATTAATTAAAAATACAGAATAATGTGTTCGTTATTTATCAAAATGTCAAACAAATATCCTACCAGAAATAAATTATTGAAATAATTAGAATTTCATTTTAAATTATTAAAGTTTAATGGAATATATTACTTTCTAATATTATGTGTAACTCTTACAGTTTGGATTAAATAATAGTTATCATTGTTTTTATGATTATAGTAGTTTCATGTTTAATACAATTAACTATTTCAATTCAGTTATTAGTATTAATTTTGTTATACAATGTAATGATGTATCATTTACCGTTCATTTTACTAATTACTTGCATATTCTTTTAATTTATTAAATAAAAATCATTCTTTATAATCATATAATGGAAAATTACGTTAAATAAAACTGATTTAGAAAAAATATGAGAACATAATACAGGACTAAAACCATGGCTACAATAACCTTGTCCATAGAACAAGCTCAGCATTTTACAACTTCCAATATTAATTTAACATCCATTTCTTTTACCTGTATTATAATTGTTTACCAATTGAAATCTATGAAGCAATGAAAAGAGTTGGGTAACTGTAAACTTACTTTTGGTTCATTCTTTGTTATCATATAGTTGTTAAATTCATTGAAAATTTTTAATATTTTGAAACTGTAGTTTCTATATATAGTTATATTTATAATTTTGACATTATGAATTGTTTATTATTAAAAATTATATCAACACTAAATGATAGGTTGAGCACTTTAAATGTTCATTACTTGTTCAATCTGTTATAATGTCATATTTCTTCCTATTGGTAGATTAATTAAGTTATTTACTAATTTCATACTAATTCCTCTTGCTAAAAACCTCAATAGTTCAATTCAACATTCATATATTGTATTTAATTTCAAATAATTTACTCTGTTCTTTTCTAACTTCAATATAAATTTAATATCCATTTGAATTTAATATTAATTTAATACTTGTATTATATTGTTCACCAATTGAAATCTTTATGTAGCAAAGAAAAGATTTGGGCAATTGTAAACTTACTTTTGGTTCATTCTGCATTATCACATATTTTTTTTCATACTTTGAAACTGTAGTTTCTATATATGATCAATCATATTAATAATTTTGATATTATGAAATGTTTATTATTAAAAATTATATCAACACAATTATATAAAAACTATTTAAGTATCTATGAAATTAGTTTTAAAAGTGTTTAAACTAAATTTAATCCTATATCATGTTTATTAAAGAAGTAATTTGCCAAATTTCTCTAATTTCTAGACTTTTTAACACTTTATTTTGATTATTTGAGCATTTGTTTTAATGAAAATAATGAATTTTTTAAAGCTAATTCAGCAAAATAAAACTTTATTTATGGTAATAATTTCCTTTTAAAATTATTAAAATTGGATTTGTTTTATTTTAGTAATTACCGAATAAACTTTAAGATGTTTAAAACATTTTTCTTAACTTACTTCAGTATATTTGTTTGTGATATATATTTTATATCAAAGAAATATATATCACAAAGAATAGATTAAGATATATGGTTGTGATTTTTGTTTTAGGATATTCATGTTTGTGATATATTTAAAGATCACTGAGTTGTTACCAGTCTTCAGAGTGATTCACATCTATTTTCCTGATGACGAAGCCATCAAAATATAGCAGTGAGTTTCTGTTTCATTTCTGTGTGTTCTTTTTTGTGAATATAGTTTACATATATATATTAATAGTTGGATTTTTATTAAATGTCATTTTTCGTTTTGGTTCTTTTGTTGTTGGCTTTGAAAAAGGTTTAGTTTGAAAAGGAACTTGAAAGGATATGGGGAGAAACATACTTTATTTATTTAAATAAGAAATGAATACCAGATCTGTGTTTTTGTTGAATACCACATATAGTTGTGTTTAAGCAAAACTAAAGTTTGTTTACATATGAAAAGGATGAACATTCCATATCAGTTGCATTTAATTTTTCAATAAATATTAAATATGGCTCCTGACTTTACTTCACTATTCAATTTTGCCTTACTGAAATTTGAGGCTGACAACCTTCTGTTGTAGAAGAATACATGAGGGTTTTCCTATTTTCTAATACAGGCTGTTAAATGTCGTTTTATTATCAATTTTTCTTTACTATAAATAAAGTATAGTGATTATGAAAAATTCGATCTTGAGGTTTTGACAGAATTACATGTTTTGAGGTCCCAGAGGTTGTTTTATGAAGTTTTTTGATGATGTCTTTGTGTGGGTGGGTGGGTGAGTGTGTTAGCATTGCTTATTACCATGCTACGGTCCAGAATCTTTGATGGATCAAGTTGATATTTTACACAAAAATGGGCCCTATCATAGTATAGATGATCCCTATTGTTTGGGAAGAATTATGCATGACGGGAAAGTCACTTTTTTTGCCAAAAACCTGTTTATGGACAACATTTTTTTCTCCTAAACTCCTAACTTTAGAGTTTTGAAATGTTGGCACTATCTTTGAGGTTACAAATGCAATAAAAGAAAAATATTCAAAATTTAAAAAAAACTGCAAATATTTTTTTTCAAAAAATGTAAAAATTAGAACTTCAATTCAATCTCAAAGCTTAAGAGAGCCATACAAGCCATGCCGTATGACCGATTAAAATCAAGCAATACCTAAAAATAAATCATTGTATGGAGAATGAAATGAGATATTTGTTTTTAAAATTACATTCGCCAAAGGGGCGTTAAAGTACGATTTCTGTTTTCAGAAAATGTTTTTTTAACGTTAAACGGCTCATTAAGAAACCATGAGAATTTTACCAAAAAGGGAACAAAAAATTAGTAATTTAGAAAAAAAAATCTTGAAAGTTCAATCATGGCAAAGTGCAATTAAGCTATAAAAACTGTTTGTTTATCCCAGACTAATGGATCACCTGCTATACTTGTCGAATTTTTGATATTTTTTTACATTGTTTACGTTGACTTAGAATTTTTTTGAGTGAATTTACCGAAATAATATAATGTTTATAGATATAATGAAAATTTTGAAATGATTTAACGACTTATATATGATATAAAAAGAATATAATTCTTATATGTAAAAATTCAACGACAATAGAGCATCTTAAACATATAATTTCTGATTCTTTTCATGGTATGATGAGTTTGTCTAACAAAATGTTCTAATCGATCTACATGTTGCAACATTCTACAACGATTAATATCAGATGCTGATTTTTTTATGTTTATGAATGACATTATTTTTGGTTAGTACTGAAGTTTGTGGAATGAACTTTTTCATCCTGTAAGAGACCTTCTATGTTTTTAACTAATATCCATTTTTTTCACTATTCTTGTCTAATAGTTCATACCATTATACTTAAAAATTTTAAGCTTCCAGCTTTTAAATTTAAAATTGTACAGAAAAGTCGGCTTCGAACTTGATTTGAGAATATAAAAGTCGCTATTTACGAACATATTTTTTCTCAATATACATTTACAGCAAAGTGTAGAGTACAGCACGTGAGAAAAAATAACATTCGCTAAGAGTAAATTGGATTTTTATGATTTTTGACTAAGGGAAAGAAAAGTGAGTTTTTAAAAAACTCTAGCATGCCATAAAATTTCCAGTGTAATAATTTTATAAAAGACTAAAAATGCAGAACATTATTCAGAATTAAAAAAAATTCTTTTAATAATAATAAATGAAGTTAACCTACATCTTAAATTAAAAATTATCTTAAAACGACATTTTTTCTTACATATTTTTGACATTTCAGACAAAAAATTTGTAGTGCTTTTAATATACTTAAAATATTTTTAATTTCTAAATGGGAAAATTTGTCTTAAGTATTAAATGTGGAAGGAGGTCAGATAAACTATGTAAGAGATTCACTGGCTATTGGAGCAAAAGCCATGCTTTCTTGTAGGAAATTTCGTACAAGCAAATTTTTAATTTTCTTTTTATAATGTTATTATTGCTGTAGTTATACTAATGATTGTATAACTGTTAATTGTGTGACATACAAAAAAAGTGGATCAATCACTATCTGTACTACTTCAGGAATGAAAGACTAATAATTTTCATCTTAACATTTTTAATAATTAACATCTCCCTTTTAGACGATTATATTATGTTTAAATGAGACATTACATATTATATACCCAAGAAGTTTGATATTAAGTTTACTTATAGTAAAGTTGAGTGAAGGCCACTCCAGATTTTTTTAATTTCTTTTTGTGGTTTGAACGTTAAAATATTCTTTAAATAAACTGATGAAGAAGTTGGTCATTTTAAACACTTTGTTAAAATAAAAAAAATTAATTTATTTGCTTTTCCTAATATAGTTGTACCAGATTTTTTTTAAATACTGCGAGGTGGTTAGAGGTCTAACCACCACCACCTGGTAATAAGCATGTTATGTCTTATTATCTGTGAACAGAAAATAATGCAAATTAATGTAAATGATTTTATTTGGTTAACAATACTGGCACCGTGTGATTGGTTGGAAGAACATTAACAGATCAATATCTAATGTATATTTGTTTACAATCCAATTTGTTTACAATATTTGTTAACGATTGCCAAAATGTTTACAAATGCAGGCAATAATTTTACGATTTCTGTAACAAGGATTCCATCCTAAGCCATGAGCTCTATGTCTTTAGTATTGATGAGATTTCTTTTTAGAAAGAATTATGTTTTGAGTAAACGGTATAGGGAATAAATTTTAGAAACGACTATATGTTTGTAGATTTCCTCTAAAGTCATTTGTTCTTATATTTTAATTTCAATATTATGATAGCAACTTTTATCACAAAACTTATATGTGGTTCACTATCTAAAAAAATATCCACACATAAATCTCGAAAACAGTATGAATGACACCAATCGGGTTTATCAGTGGCATACCCGGAAAGCCTGCTAAACAGACTGGAAAAAGTGCCAAAACTACGTTTTATTATACGCTAAATATAAATGAAACAATTAATTCATAATTAATAGTTTGAAGTAATTTTCCTGATTTTTTTCAAAATAATTGCATACAAATGAGATACAGAAATAGATTTAATTTTGATATTTCTACAATAAAAGCCTTTAGACAAAGAGAAATATAATTTGTAGGATTATTGATTATTTAATTATAGCTGATTTAATAATATATATGTCATATGTACACAAGTTTTATATGAATAATTCATATTTATTCATTTATTTATAATTCACTGGACATATAGTGGTTAAACAACTGCAAAGGTCGGGTTCTTTAAATAAATGTAAAAAATAACTCTATACCAGCTCCTTTCAATAAACATGCCAGCCTAAAGCCGTATCTTTTCTGACTTGACCCTAGCAGCTTATTATAAAGCTTCCTCCTCCATTCATTTCATTTCAATTTACCATCTTTTCTTTTTCCTTTTTTTTTTTTACAAATTTCGCTCAAAAAAAGCTCTTTTAAGATATTTATTTTATGTGAATATTGGTTAGATACTTGTTTTTATGAAGATTAAAAATTAACTTTTTTTTGTAGCTTGATAGACTACTCGATAAGTGGAGTGTGCTTGAGTTTTTCTTGTTGCAGTACTTTTTGCTTTATTAAATTATATAAATTTGAATCGTTTATATTTTTCAATTCATGATAAAAGCCAATATATTGGCTTTTATCCGGGATGAGATGCATTGCCAGCCGTAAGAACAGTCGGTCTGTCTGTGCATGGAGCATTCCAGTTTTAGAATGCTTGCATGGCATTCATGAGAGGAACTTGGGACCAGTTATAAGCAGTGGCATACCAGATAGGGGAGGGGGGGGGGCACGTGCCAGGGGGCAGTATTTTGAGGGAGTAAAAATAGGAAATAGAAAAAAATTAACTCATAAAAGCTAACAAAAAACTTGAAATTTTATACAAACTGAGTTTTTATGGTCGTAATTGTTTTTATGTTTTATGTGAGTAATACTGTTTTTAATAATCTTACGACCGCCCCGGGCGGCAAAATGGTTGCTACGCCAACGGCTACAAGCCTGTGTAATGTGAAATATGTTTGCACTTAGTTTTGAAATAACTACAACAAATAGTTTACATGTTAATTGTAAATGAATTTCAAGTGACGCATGAAACAAAGTTCGCTCTACGATAAGAGCACATGAAAAGAAATAATATAATCATTATACTTCTTGACAGACATAGTATTTGATGTCACTAGCAAAAAAATATAAATTAAAAAATAAAAATAAGCAGAAAATGTAATAATGAAAACAACAAAAATAACATATTTTATAATAAATAATGGAGTCAGTAGAAATACTTTGAAGGAAGGTGTTAGAATTATGCGAAGCATGCTTATAGGAGTATTCTTAAGCAGATATTTAATAAACTTTTGAGATATTTTTGAATATTGAAAGATTTGATACGAAGATGGGATATGGGGGGGGGAGTTTAGATTAAAGTGATTGTATCCTCAGGCAATTAGAACACTTGGTTTCCTCACATAATTTAAATCTCTAAGGAAAATAGCCATATCCACTCTCTAATGGAAAAGCAGTTTATAGTTAGTCATATAGTTTATAGTTTCAAACTTTTAGTAATGTTCAATTCAGTTTACTTTTTTGAAATTTCAATATATATATATTAGTTGACTGTCGTCCCTCCTATTAATTCACTTCTTCTCCTGAGTGCGACCGCCATTACGGTCGAAATATTGAAAAGTGAGTCTTTGTTATGTTTCTATCTATGTGTCACAGTTTCTTTTAAGTATATATATATATATATATATATATGCGTTTAAAAAATGAATGTCCGATTTCACACTATTTAATTTATTAGAAAATGTTTCTAATTTTCTAAAACTCTTTTATAAGTGTGAAATCGGACATTCATTTGTTTTAAACGCATATATATATATATATATATATATAAAGATTTCACATAAACACGTGAAACAACAATCAATGATCAAACCACAATAAGAAATGGGAAAACAAGACTAAGATCTTTCAACCGTAACAAGCGGTCTTCGTCAGAGTCAAAAACCCGAACCCAGGTTTTTGACTCTGACGAAGACCGCTTGTTACGGTTGAAAGATCTTAGTCTTGTTTTCCCATTTCTTATTGTGGTTTGATCATTGATATATATATATATATATTATATATGCGTTTATATGTGACTGTATTAATATTATATGTGACTGTATTATATTATATATTATATATATATATATATATATATACACTTTAACACATAGAAAAGAACACAGCAAAGACACTACAGAACTCACTTCGATATTTCGACATCCGTCGTCATCGGGAAGAAGTGCGAAGTAGCAGTTTGATGAGTAGCAGTTTGCTTCTCAACGCGAGTACTTCGCACTTCTTCCCGATGACGACGGATGTCGAAATATCGAAGTGAGTTCTGTAGTGTCTTTCTGTGTTCTTTTCTATGTGTTAAAGTGTTTATTGTCCACACAGACCTTTCATTTTATTCGAAGTATATATATATATATATATATCAGTCACCGCTCTGTCTTCCTGTGGGGCTCTTCACTTCCTGATGACGACGATGGTCGAAATATAGAAGTGAGTTATTCCTGTGTTTATCTGTGTGTTATCTTCTTTTTAATTGGTTTTATATATATATATATATATATATATATATATATATAAAGGAATCTGATTTTGATATAATATTGAGATGAGAAATAAAATGATTAATTCGAGTACTTTAAGAAATGTGTAATATTTCAAAAATATAAATGTATTTGTTTAGTTTTTATTAAAAAGTCTGCATTTTACAAATATTTGTCAAAGGGAATGGTGGCTTTAAAAGCAAGCTATGCCTGGACTTTCTGCTGGGAGGGCTAGAGAAAATGCTTCTACCTATGTCTTGCTATTATACGGAAGACTAGTTTCTTAAGACTTCCCTCTGTGTGCTTTACATTAACCCATACAACCATTCTTCGCATTTCCTCTTAATAAATCTCCAATTTCAGCAAAATTACTTCAGCTCAATTTAAATTCCATTCATTTCTTCATAAATTTAAACAAAAGTATAAAACTACCAAACAATAATAGACCGTTTCCGTACTACAGTCAACGTTTATCAAAAAATATAAATGTACATTTTCTAGGTTTCCGGAACATTATATTAAAATATCATTTTTTTTTATATCATAAACGTCTATATAAACTAATACATATAGACGTTTGAATACAACAACTATTCAGGTTGTATTTGAATCTTCAGTTTACGCAGTAATCAAGTTTTAATATTGATTTGGTTAGAGTAGACATTTTCATATATTACTAAGTGTGTAAGACAGTTTTTACTGAAGGCGTACACTTTTTTTAAATATTCTTTAGATTGCAACTTGTACCTCTAGCACAGAAGTTTCAGCCTTCCTTGGCCTATTCACCCCTCTCGTCATTTCCCACAATGCCATTATCCCCACCCCCTCTTCTTTCCAAGGTAGTAAATACACATTAAATTATGTTATTTTACTTTACATTGATTATGTTTATAACATAATTTTACACATTAAATGATAATTACAATTATTGAAGGATATAAACAATATTAATTCAATAAAATAGTTTTTTAATTTATAATTAAGAGACCAAAACTTATAATAGCTTTCCTCATTATGTAAATTTACTGTGGTCACAATTCACCCCCTGAAAACCCAAAACTCACCCCTGGGGGTGAATTTTACCCCATTGAGAACCCTGGTCTAGCAAACGTTCCTTCTCTCCAGGTTCCTCATAATGTCATATGTATTACGTAACTTCAATATGGGAAATCCTAAAGCTATAATACGATCTTTTTTTTATAACATTGAAAAAGTTCAGAATGAGAATTATTTAAACAAAAAATATTAAAATATTTATAGAAATAGAAGAAGTTTCCTTTGGCAACCAGTAGCCAATTTAACAATGATTCTAACCATTGTTACAAACAAAGAGAACACAGTCTGATGTTTGGAATGCTTATGCATTTTAAAAACACATAATTAAGTTATCAGATAAAATCATGGTTTATATTAAAAACTAAACTTATTAAAGTTATTAATAAAAATTAACTCATAAATTAAAAATGAGTTAATAAAATCATATATTTACAAAAAAAAAGAAAGGAATCTATAACTTCTAGTAAAGTTATTTATGTAAGGAAACATACTCAAACAATTTATATAACAGATTTAACGGAGAAATTAAAGTTGAATTATAAGAAATGTAATGTCTATTGTAATAAAAAGAAAATGCAAAAAGGGCAACAAGTGGAATTAAACTGCCTCTTTAATGTTTTGATTTATTAACCCTATCTACCAAGAGGGCAGTCGTTTAACTGATGGACGTAAATTTAAAGCAAGCTAGAGTAACTTGCGATATGTGATCCTTCAGTGATCACATTCTGTGGTAAAATGGATAAACAAAGAAAAGTCTCCACACAAATGAAGTTTTATTAACGCGTTTCAAACAGTTTGTGTCCATCATCAGGAAGACACCAAGGATGTGTTGCTGAAGGGTTGGATGAGTTATTGAACAACAACAACTCTGTTGTTTTCACTGGACCAACCCTTCAGCACCACATCCTTGGTGTCTTCCTGATGATGAACACAAAGTTTTCGAAACGCGTTGTTGTTTGTTGTTGAATAAAACTTCATTTGTGTGGCAACTTTTATTTGTTTATCTATTTTGCCTCAGAATGAGTAAATACCACACAAATTACGGATTGCACAACTAATGAATTAATTTAATGCTAGGTTAAAGGCATAATTCAGTATTTTCACCACTGATTCAGCACAGAGTCTTATTTATGAAAGAGCAATTAACCAAACATAGCTTCTTTCATTCGAAAACTTCAAAAACGTTGAGTAGATTAGTGTTACCTGTTTGATGTTAGAAATAGAATCTAAAGAAAACTGTTAATGAATAATAATCCGTCTAAATTGAGGGAGTTTTTCTTTTATAGCGCAAAATTCGACATAAAGCATTTTTTATCTCTCGATTTCTTTCTTTTTTTTCCTCTAAACAGCTTTTTATTTCTCTTTTCGTTTAATACAGGTATAATGTCGAGTTGATGTAAGAGCAAATCTCCGCACTTTCAACCCTCTGTCGACTTAGGGATTGATCGTTCTCCAGCACAGCGTTGCCAGATACTTTTCGACAATATTAGCCGTCATAGTAGTAAAAAACAACTATTTTTAGCTACTTAAAAAAAATTACATTTTTTGTATAATTATTTATTTCAAATTTGTATTAGAGAAGTATTAGACTTGATTGACTTTTCATTTTTAACATGTTGGGCACTCTTTTCATGCAACACTAAATTATGCTTCTTGAAACAGAAATAGAACAGCCAAACACCTTACAAAACATATCACTGCCTTTTATGTCAACTACTTTGTATTCATGATAGGTAAGTGCGTAATAAACAATCAAATAAAAACACAATAGCAAGATAAAACAATATGTGCTGAACAGATGACGTAGAGGACTACAAATACAATATGAAACTGAGCAAGCACTTAGCACTCACAGTCTCACACTATGAAGTAACTAAGTGAGACGCAGTTTTTTTATCTCTCGATTTCTTTCTTTTTTTTCCTCTAAACAGCTTTTTATTTCTCTTTTCGTTTAATACAGGTAATGCGAGTACGCCTGTAAGAGAAATCTCCGCACTTCTACCCTGTGTACGAAGAGCAACACGCGATTGTAATCGGCTCAGTACTTTGCACCTTTCAACAGAACCATACGCCTTCAGGATTCAATATGTTACAAAGACAAACGCGATGTAATCGCTCGTGGTACTGTAAAAAGTTGAACATGGTTAGTTTTATTTTCTATAATGTGTTACATAAGTAATGTTAAATTTATCAGGTCAGTGAATTAGCTATAATTAGCTAAAATACAAGTGGTTAATTCCAGGAAAATATTTTTAGCCACATAGCTAGCAAATTAGCCACATCTGGCAACACTGCTCCAATTTACTCCCTCTGAGGCGCTCTCACTCTCTCTTCAATCTGTATGGGCACTTGTAATTAACGTGTGCAAACTAGATCACTGCAGCAATTCACTGTCATACAAGAATCGTATTTTATAATAAATATATTCGAAAACATTATTATTCTTATGGTTTATTATTTTTAATGAATGACTGAAAAAATAATTGTAACATATAACCGATTAATTTAAGACAATTTATTTATAATCTACAATCTTTGCTTTTCAATTGTTCACCTGCATGTAAAGCAAATATTTAGTACTGGGGTAAATGGATAATCAAAGTAATCACACGTAAAAAAGGGTTTTTTTTATTCTACGCGTTTCGAACATTTTGTGTTCATCATCAGGTAAACTTCCAAATGAAGGTGTAGAAGACCGACCACAATCGAGCTTCAACTTCAACTGCTTTTTTATATATAGATACTTTGATTTATCCATATACCCCAGTATGAGTAAATAGCACACAATTACGGCTTGCAAAACTAATGAGTTAAGCATTTGGTAGTATAGGCAAAGATGCAAAAAGCAATCTTTGTATGTGGTTTTAAATTTACTGTGTTATTCAATTTAGAAATTACCTTAATTATCATTTTATGGTGATTTTATTGTTAACCATTTTACTTCCGTAGGTTATGTGCCGCTTTTATTATACTATTCGTCACCATCCTACGACATATTATCTTTAATTATGTCCTAATTTCCTTGGGAATTAAAGATTTAAGGATTCTTTCTTTAACTCCTTAGGACTGATTTCTTAGTACTTAGAGTGTTTGGAACGCCATACAAAACCACGTACTCTACACCTGAATCAGTAAGAATATATCCTGGTTAAAACAAGATTTTTTATTCTAATGTAGTGCAATCAGTTATTATGTGGTATTTACTCATTGTATGGTGAAAAGCTAATGAAATGGTCTTCACAAATACAAATTTAATTGTATAAACGTTTATATAAAAGTTTATACGATTAAATGTTTATATGTGGAGACCATTTCATCAACTTTTTACTCTACACGATGCCAATGGCCATACCATGTTGAATACGCCGGTTCTCGTCCGATCACCGAAGTTAAACAAAATCGGGCGTGAATAGTACTTGGATGGGTGACCACCTGGGAACACCACGTGCCGTTGGCAACTTACTTTTAGTCTCCTTAGACTTCATATTTTAGGTTCAAGTACTATAAAAATAGATAAGTTAAGGGAAATGGAATGGAGAAACCTTCTGATCTACATAGAAAGATCAGGAAGATTCTCCTAGGAGTAGGATCCGGGATACATGGAGAAGGCAAAAAGAGCCCACTTTTTTATTATTATTGTTTAAACTGATCCCCTAGCGGGTGATAACGTCAGCCGTTCACAGGCTTTCTGTTTGATCGGTGATTCTACTGATTCTACATTGGGAGTCCTAAATTTTGTCTAACTGAAGTACATTTCGAGTAAGGATCTTTAACGAGTACTTGACGTCCTACAAGCTAAGGGACCAACGGTTTAACTTTATCCGTCGTCTCCGAAGGACGACTTGCTCAGATTTATTCACCTCCCGCTTGAATGAATCGAGAACCATGGGGGAATCGAACCGCGGACTACTAGCGCAGAGGCGAGTACGTTAACCACGTAGTTAACCTGACCCATTTAAACCACATTATTATATTAAGAGATTGATTAGCATACATAACTTTAATACAACATATGGAACAAAAATACATTTTTATGAGTAACAGTATACTATATACTCGTACTCTAATCTCATATTATGCCTTAATTTTAAACTAATTAGACTTAAAAGAACGTTTACAAAAAGTTCTGAATGTTTTTCTCGATAGGACATTCTTGCACAAATTCATTTGACAAGCTGAAAAATTCTCTGATTTTGTAACCCAAGCTCACAATTTCTTTTAAACCATTAATTGTACTTAAACAATTATTTCATTTTTATTTAATTAAAAAGAATGATCAGAATTTTTGGAAACTCAGAATGTTGTTGATAACACCATTAGAAACCAATGATTTTCTAATCACATAAATATATGTAAGATTTTATTTATTTAAATACACATAAGTTCTGAAAGTTATTGCATATTGCTTATATAAAAGACCTTTTAATCTGGCAGGTACTACATAAACTCATGTTGTTCTATTCATCCACTAAAATCCCCATATAATGGGAACTTTATTATGTTCCTGGCAGACCCTCCTCCTAGCCACTTCCTGAATTCTCACAGACCACCTCTGTTCTTTGGTCTTCCGGTCGGCAAAACCACAAGTCTGCAAAGCACTGAATACTTGAAAACCAACAGTGTTGGAGAATTAACAAAAAAAACTTTCTTAAAACAAAAAAAAAAAATTAAATTAATCTTTTCCATGAATTCGAAAATGTTGAGAAAACAAATAAAAAAAAAGTAATTTTTTTTAAATTGTTACATCTTTGACAAACTTTTAAAACCAACAAATTCTAGATTTGCAATATATATACATTTTTCCCCTTAATAATAAAGATATTTGTTTTAACTTTTTCTGAAGCCTAAGAAACTACCATAAAAGTATAATAAATGAACTATGGAAGTACAAAATAAGTTATTCATTATTATATTGATAATTAATTAAAAAAAACTTAATGAGATTTGTGTTTAGTGAGTGATGTGGTCTTAAATTAAAGATAAAAATTGTTTAATATTTAGTAAAACATTCCACAACGCTGGTATATATTTTTTAGCTTAATAGCTACTTATTGTAAACATAATGGTTGAAGGTGAAGATAAAATCCCTCCGTCAAATATTCAAATTTTATTTTTTAAGTTAAATTTTAAAAATTAAAGTTTTAATTTTTATAAAAAATATTTTTAGTCTGTTTTTAAACACCTATAAATAAAGGGTTCAAACCTATATAAACTAAAAACCTATAAATATGGGTATAAACCCATAAACAACTTAATAACTATATAAAAAAATATAGGTATTTAAAGAACTGAGGTGGAATTATTTTATCTTAATTCTATGATGTGAGTTTCTCAAGTTGAAGAGTGTGGCAAATATAAAGAATGTAAGTTTCATATGTAATTATAAAACAGTGATTTGTTAAACAAAAATATTTTTGTAACGTATTTTCAAACCTTCTTTCATCACCCTATTTCTTTTTATTAATTCACATAGATTTGCAAGTAATGCGTTCAGTAATTTAATCATTTTGAAAAATTAATGATGAGTTTAAAATAAAAAAAACCCTTAGTTAACAAGTATGTAAACTTTTTCTCAAGTTAACGCCTGTGTTTTTAGAACAAAATTGTATTGTCCTTTGTGAAATATTCTAAACTAAATTATATCTGTGTTTCTAATGAAAAAAATAACAAATAAATGAGAATATAATATAATCTTAATTCATATGTTTTTGTTCATCATCGGACTGTTTTAAAAACATGTCCATACTATAGAGCAAACGTGTGTCCTTTGAAAGACGAACAAGATCCAAAACCAGTTCAGCAAAGAGAAATTTGCCAAGTATTTTTGTTTAACTAACAATATCTGTAGTACTGATAAGGATTTCTTGGAATAATGAGAAAACATATAAAGAAATATAAAATTTTATTACATGTTAAGGTTGTTTTTTAAATAAATGAACTCATTTTTTTTTACTTTATTGGAAAATTATTTGATTGAAAAAATCGGCATAACGGCATTATAATTTAAACTTTCTTTTAAATTAATAATTGTTGTGTTTATTAAATTTTGAAGCAAACTTGTAAAAATCAGTTAGACTTGGGAAGAGAGTGTGTTTGTTTGGACGAGTAATTAAGATGAAGAGAGAGGGTGCGTTTATTAGGCGTGATGCTCAATGCAGATACCAGCGGCTCTTTCACATGGGCTTGCTTTTTCAATGAGAGATTCAAAATTAGCCCCACCGCTCCCTTTTACATGTTAATCGCTCTTCTAAGACCCTCTCTTTCATCTGTTTTTTGCCTCTTTACAACCACAACGTTATTACTTATTTTCCAAACGATCAACGAGAATGTTTTTGAACTTTAGTCGCACGTTGCCATAGATACTGAGACTAATCTTTTTCATATTAATCTAGATTAACAACATGTTCAAACTTTATACAGATGGTGTCTCTCAGTAAGTCGGCATATGCGTTTGAAGTTAAGAATAAATATTATGTAAGCCAGCTCAATATCATTTATATATCGCAAATGTATTTAATGGAACATTATAGGGTAAAAAGTTAATGAAATAGTGAAATTTAATCATATAAACAACGCGTTCGAACACTTAGTGTTCTTCTTCAGGCATTAACTAAGAGTGTGACGGTGGTACAACTCACAGACACTCACCCTTAGTTAATAGCTGAGGAGGAACACTACGTGTTCGAAACACGTTGTTTATACCATTAAAGTTTGAAATGTGGAGACTATTTCATTAGCTTTTTACCCTTCAATGAGTAAATACCACATACTAGCTGATTGCACTACGCTAGAATTAATGGAACATATAAAGATAATATCGTATACAACACCGTGTCAACATATTGAAAGTTCGAATAAAGAGAAAATATTATAGGTTGAGTGAAGTGTGGTCGAAGTTATACAGCCTTGGCAGAGGAAACAGTAGTAGTAGTAGGCTACCCTTTAGGTTGCGTGGATGTCCCACAGGGTAACACACATATGCCAAACATGGATCCTTTATGATACCACTCAATGAAGATTGATTCTACAGTGGGAGTCCTAATTTTGCCTAACTCAACTGTATTTGGAGTAGGGATCTTTAACAAGTACCTGATATTGTACAGGCTCGGGACCGACAGCTTAACATCTTTTTAGAGTAACGACATGCACAGATTTCTTCACCTTCCACGTGAATAAATCGAGGGCCAGGTGGGTATCGAACCCCGGACCTACCAGTTCAGAGGCGAGTACGTTAACCACTGGCCCATGATTGTCTAAATTGCATTTTGAATAAAAATCTATTATTTTCTATCATGCGATCAAAAATTTCAATATTTAATTTCTATGAAAAACTCAACTAAAATATTATTTATTCGGTAAATATTCGTTATTGGTGTAATTATAGTCCTCACCGTATGAGTTTGACATAGTTGCAAGCTTTCAGTAAAGTCATCATCATGACCTAAACAATTTATTAGATCTTTATAAGTTGAAAACAATCTTATTAACCACAAGTTTTTCAATATGTGACAACAATATACTTTATCATTTATGATTAATAGCGATTGTAAATTTTCACTTAACGTTTAGGAAAATGAAGTTGAAACGCATTATAGTTACGTTTTTAAGTGTGAAGATCACCAGTTTCAGTCAGTATGGTAAATGAGTTATATCTTTGGTTTTGTAATCTTACAATTCATTATAATATTTGTTTGTATGGAAATCTATGGACAAAACTATTTTGCACTTCTTTACACAGTATATATTAATATATTTCCATTTAAATTCATATATGCAAATACATGAAAGTCATATTTTCTGGTCAGTGGAAGACAGGAGTGCTCAACCATCACGACCCGGATACAAAAATGTCCATTTTATACCGAGCTGCAGAGAAAACCTAGAGTGACACATTTGTGTTTTATTCATATCAGAGTCTGAATTCTCCTGTACAATGAAACAAATAAACACTCCTGCTTATGTCTCCTAAAACCTTTTCTGATGCATGTAACTAAATAACTACCGAATGATGCCCTAAAACTAACTCAATTGAATAGTATTCTTTTACTACACATTCTATATTTTTGTCTATTTGTTGGATACTGAAATGATGCTGAAATGTTGGATTAAAAGAGAGATATCTGTTTTATATTTTTCTTCACCATGCAATACAATACTGCTAAATAAACCCAAAACCACTTAAAACTGATGAGTTTAGTTTTTTGGAAGATTTTATGTTTATGTTCATGTTTTACTTCTTTTAAAAGAAGTTTTAACTTTTTTACTTTTTTTTAAAAAAATATATTTGATTTTTTTCGTGTTTTTTGATTGCTTTGTAAGTTATGGTATCATGTTCATATACTATAAATTGAACACCGGATTGGCTAAATAAATATATTTCAAACCTTAATTAATTAATTATTAATTAATTAAGTTCAAATATATAACATCTTGAAAAAAAAGATGTTAAGACCACTGTTATGGCATTGTTGTACAAAAAATGTGATAAAAATGGGAGAATAGGTAACAAAGGTAAGGATTAGTAATCCATTATTTTAGTCATGGATTTAGTATCATCCATGGACACATCTGATGGTGACTTCTCAAGAATATTGTGTCTATCTAATGATTCTATGTACATTGGAAGTCTTGAATCAGTTGCTTAACTCAAGTCAGGCACAACATATACTATAAATATATTTATTCTTGTATGTACTTGAATATACTAAGTGTGTTCTGATATACTTAGACATATACTCTTAATATACTTGAGTTGCTTAAAAGGAATGAGACAACTTAAGTATATATAAATTATGAATCTTTAAAAAGCCCGTGGCACCGTACAAGCTTGTAGCCGACAGAATTCGAGACTCTTCGTCATAAGGTTAATGGTTTGAGACTCAAAAACAAAGACCATCTTTTCTTGATGATGAAGAATATGGAAAGATTAAGTGTTTTTCTATAACCTTTTCCTGTATTTTGTTAATTGTACTTAGTTACTTTGTTAATGGAATATTTTACTTTCGTTGTTCCCAGACATATAACGACTTTATTTGTCATAAAAGCGACTTTAGCATTTATTAAAATAATTCAATAATGTCAATAATTACTATTAATTTATTACCCAACGCTCACCATTGGTCATTCGGTGACGAGCTGGCAAGTAGAGATGTGACTGCGCAAATTACTAAATCATTACAGTCACTATGGAATGCCATTACAAAACATTCCATAGCGCTGTATGCTTTAAAAGTCTACATTAGAATGCTCATATTTTATTCTTAAATCAGTACAACTAAATTAATCAATTTTTTTCTACACAGAATTGAATTGAAACACTGCATCTAGTAAGAAATGGGAAAATCTACCCTATAAGGTCAGTATAGCAAAAAATCTACACCACTGAATGAGGGTTCGCTTATATGTAGACCAAAATTATCGTAGGCAGACATGTGTTGATGATACCTCGCTGCAATATTTACCTAATATAAAATTAGCAAGTTGCTTCACAGAAATGTCTGTTCATGATGGCACCAAACGTTGCCAAGAGATGTGTTGAATAAAAATAAATAACAGAAATATGGGAAGCTCAGAAGTACTGAATCAAAAATTGAGAGCAAACACTTCAACGATTCGAATTATTTAGTGACAAATACTTTTTTTTTATACATAAGTTATGATTTTGCAATAAAACACAACCATTTACGTTTTCCTAATGGATTGGATATTATTTACGAGTATTTAGCGCTCTTTTGAATAGAAATGGATTAAAAAGTAACTTTAGAATTTGGATGGATGTCTTGAACAAAGGTACCAAGTGGATGACAATAAGATCATTGGGGCGCAAAAATGATGAGATCTATGTGGGGGCGAAGTAGGGCCGGAGATAATGGAGCCTGTTGAATAGACGGAGAAGCATCAGTCCGCCATTACTTACCACTATCTCCATTACACTCGCACTCCCATTTATTTTTATTCATCCTCATCCTTCTTGCTTAATTGATTTCAACCGGCTAACTTCTTTAGCTTATACAACCACCAAGACACTTAAATATAATAGATTAACTTTTAATTAGTCAACTTCCAAAATCATAACTCCAGTCGACTTTTCATTATACTTCATATATATTATTTTTTTTTAACGAATTTTCCATTTATTTTTTTTTAAACAACGAAATTCTAATTAGGGAGTATACTATAAGTTTCTTCTTCTTTTATACTTTAAATCTCTTTTGTTGAAAAAACCTTCCCAAAAATAATTTTCTATCCAATAAAATATTTATAACATCAGAAATCTTTGTACCTTGCTTAGAAATTTATAGCCATATTAATACATTGTTTTGAACATTTTATATAATATATATATATGTATGTATGATGTGCCTCTGTAGAACTTATATACTTAAGCAAGAATTATCCTATGCCGAGCACAGACTAGACCAATATATATATATATATATATATATATATATATATATATAAATGATCAAACCACAAGTGGAGAGTTTTTGTTTACTATTTCTTACTGTACTCCTTTGTTTCCTGAAACATCCCTTTCTGGGCATTAGTCCTTTCCTGCGCTTTCATGGACTATATATATATATATATATTATCTTATTATATATACTACGGACTGTTTTCTTGACCACAAAATATTAACAGACACTTTTTCTTTTTCTCGGAGTTTGGTCAGGATAAATATATGGAATCACCTTTTTGCCAACGTTTCGTCTTTATTTCAAGACATCATCAGGGCTATAAACTAACAAAAAAACAATAAACAATGGACATTTGTCATTTCTACTTTAGAAACATTATAAACAAATTGAAAAAAGAACTTACTGAAGGCTGGGTTCTGTTACATTACAACAACTGTTAACTGTCATTACATGTGCTGTTCCCAGCGACATATTATTGAAATACTGTTTTTTTAGTACAATCATATATATATATACACATATATATTATACACATATTATAATATATATCTATTATAATATGTATCCACCATAATATATATCTATAATACAATTATACTCATTATATTTTAAAAATCCATAAAAATTAAACTAGATAACATTGCATCTTTATCTATTTATGATGGAACTTAAATCCTACTTAAATTGTCTGTATCTGTTTTTCTATTGCAAGTATTATTATATTTTTGATATGTATCATTTCTTTAATCAATCTTTTATTGTATGAAGTTTCATAATCTAAAATGATGCATTCTCAAATTGAAATGTTGTTGATTTTAATTGCATGGGAAACTAAGGCACAAAACATTTTTTTATTTTAAAATTTGATTTGTGTAATGTCATCTATCTTTTAGATATTGTTTGGTTTGACCTATGTATACATTATTACAATTATTGCAAGGAATAGAATATATTATATTGTTTTTAATTAGTTTGTTGATAGGTGATTTGGTGTTCGTAAAATGAATGTATTTAATTTTTTCTTTACTTTATATGTTATTTTAAAGTTAGCTTCCTTAAGTATTTTTCCAATCTGTTCTGTCAGTCCTTTCACATATGTCACTGTACGGTATAAAACAGTGTTTCAATAATATGTCGCTTGGAACAGCACATGTAATGACAGTTAACGGTTGTTGTAATGTAACAGAACCCAGCCTCCAGTAAGTTTTTTTTTCAATTTGTTTATGATGTTCCTAAAGTAGAAATGACAAATGTCCATTGTTTATTGGTTTTTTTTTGTTAGTTTATAGCCCTGATGATGGCTTGAAATAAAGACGAAACGTTGGCAAAAAGGTGATTCCATATATTTACCCTGACCAAACTCCGAGAAAAAGAAAAAGTGTCTGTTATATATATATATATATATATATATATATATTATACTTATTTCACATAAACACGTGAAATAACAATCAATGATCAAACTACAATATCAATGGGAAAACAAGACTAAGATTTTTCAACCGTAACAAGCGATCTTCGTCAGAGTCACGGTTGGGTTTTTGACTCTTTTGACTCTATATAGGTAAGCGAAAGATTTAAATGGAGTGTAAAAGATAAGAGTGTGTGTGAAAAACACAGAAAAGATGGATAGAAGTAGAAGTTAGAAGTAGGTGGGGGGGGGGGGGTATAAAGGGAGGGAGATAGAAGCAAGAGATAGAAGAGTGAGTGGAAAGAGGATAGAGAGAGAGTGACAGAGAGCGTGAGAGTGGTATCACACAGATAGAACAACATGGAATGTACTGACAATACTAAAATAAAACTCTAATATGTACTCTAATTCCTCGGAGTCTCTTTAAGTAAAGGAGTAAACTGGGAAAGCTATGTAAGAGGTACATAGGCTGCGGCATCGGATTAATTAATAATAATGTTAATTAATTAATTAATAATGACTACCATATTTTATCTAGATCAATCATTTCAAGTGGGTTATAAGTGACTAAATGAATATAGTTAAAATAAAAAAAAAATATTTTATTAAATTGATTTTATATGATTTTGAAAAAATCTGACCAGATAGTTTGACATTACCTCTCCACGATAGATACAATAAAATAAAACCAAAACTCAATTGATTGTCATCTACCTTAAAATTATGTTTACTTATAGGAAAGTTGAGTGTTGGCCATTCTAAATTTTTAAAACTGTTCATCAATTTGAATGTTTAAACAGATTGGTTGATTGATTAATGGACTTTGTTTTCACTTGTCTATTAAATTTAAACTTTAGTTTCTATATGTTTTACTGTTTTAAAAGATCTTAATATCTCATATAGTCATTTAATTGCTTATTATAATATTGAGTTCTATTTTTTTCTCTGGACTGTTGAGTACACTTACTAGTTGTATATATGAGGGGATGGCAACATTGTTTAAGAAAGTAATACACAAGGAGGTTGGCAGAAGCGTTTCAGTTTGAAGAGCCCTTCACCCTGAAGAATGTGGTAGAAGTGAGTGTTTGTAGGGCATAAGAAGGGCAAGGGTTCTTGCTTACATATTCAATATGACATTTAGTGTAAACATATTGCAGCATCATAAAATATAAGCCTTATCTTTATTTTTTATTTCCTTTAGTGAAATGAAACTTCTACTGGTAAAAAATACACACACACATACACACACACACACACACACAGACACATACACACACACACACACACACACACACACACACACACACACACACACCACACACACACACACAAACACACACACACTCGCACAAACTCAGGTACAAAGTAAATTCAGTGAACGATTAATCAAACCATAACAAACAAATTAAACTTCAAAGAAAGGAACTCAAGAAAAAGAACACATATTTACTCGTCTCTATAATTCTGGTACTCTATTGTTGACAGAAGAGTCTATAATCATAATTTTCACAGTCATGGAAATCACGTTTTACCTAAGGTTATTCTATTTCAGTCCTGAGGACGACGGAGTGCCAAAATTACAGAAAAACGTGAATATCTGTTTATTCCAATCTTAAAGGCTTCATTTATTTGTTTATATACTTATATATCACATTATGGAATTAGTTTAATCACACCTCTTATCATCAAGCCAATATCGTAGGCTGTACATCAATAACCATTGAAAACAAAAAATTTATCAAATGCAATAATGGTGCTACAAAATTGACTATACGAATTGAAAATTCTGAATTTTCACATTACGGAATAGATTAATAAAACTACAGAAATATTGTTAGTTAAAAATAAAAGCTACAATTGAAACATAATTTTATTTTAATAATATCTATCCTTTTTTTACTTTACTATAAGTAAAGTATAGTGATCGTGAAAAAATTCGATGTCTAGATTTTGACGGAATTACATGTTTTGAGGTACCAGAAGTCATTTTACGAAGTTTTTTGTTGATGTCTGAGTGTGTGTGTGTGCGTGTGTGCGTGTGTAGCGTGTGTAGCGTGTATGTGTATGTGTGTGCGTGTGTGTGTGGGTGGGTACGTGGGTGGTTGTGTGAGTGTCTTAGCATTGCCTGTTACCACGCTACGGTCCAGAATGTTTGATGAATGATATTGATATTTAACACAAAAATTGACCTCGTAGTGTAGATGAGCCCTGTTGTTTGGGAGCAATTATGCATGTTGGGAAAGTCACTTTTTGCCAAAAACTTGTTTGCCATTTTTCAAACTACATTTTTTTTTCTCGTAAACTACTAATTCTAGACTCTTGAAATTTTGGCATTATCGAAATGCTAAAATTGAAATTTGGGAAATATTTTTTTTTTAATAAAATGCAAAAATTGTAACTTATAATTCAATCTGAAAGCTTTGAGAGCGATAAAAGCCAGACCATTTAACGGATCAAAATGAATCTATACCTAAAAATAGGTATTGTACAGTATATGCTCATGAAGTTATATTATTCACGTATAGTAAAGTTAAGTGTAGGCCAGTCCAGATTTTTTTATTGAAGTTACTTGTGTGATTTTTTATGGCGAAACTTTGAGGCTTTCAAGAATAGTAAAGTTAATGTCAAGATATTTGCAATTCACAAAATGACTTCTGTAATTTTATTCATATGAAAACATTATTCATATTATTGAAGACAACATATTTGTTTTCTGTTGCTTATAAGCATAATAAGCATATGTAGTTAATAAATATATAAGGAGACTGATTGTGCTCTGAAGAAGAGGAATAGCGGATGATTTTTGCTGTTTGAAGGGACATTGTAGAGCGCTTGTTTGCATGCTCTGTAGGGCATTTCAATTACTGTCTGAGGGGTTTCTGCAGGCCTGTGCATAAGCAGATGACCCTTCCCTGTCAAGTGCAAGATATATTTGTATTATGTATGTACCCAGACTCGCGCTACTACCATTCCACACCTGTCAGCCTCTAATTTAGATCTTCTGACCACTTCATGCTCTATATGTAGGGCGACAAATTATACCAATTTACATAAAAATAATACCCCTTTAATAAACTCAAAAATAGGTTTCTTTTTTTCAATCTTCCTTGGAAAATAGTATAATATTTTCTAACATCAGTTTCTAAAATATAATGTTCAAAAACACGTACTTGATTTAAAATAAAACAAAATATTTTTTCGTCGCAGATTACACCGCAGGTATTTTTTCCCCTACGCTTCAATTTCAACTTTCTACACAAAGGTCAAAAACAACCTAATTAATCATAAAACACTCCTTTATTTAATAAGCACATGATACCAACTGAAAACAATGCTTATCTTTAATTAATCAAATTCATATTTCAGACCAAAATGGGACATATAGTGTAGATGTAATTTATTGTTTTTTGGAAAATGTGAGATAATGGAAAAATTACGTTTTGATAAAATGTGTTTTTAGACAAATATTTGTTTATTTCCTAATATGCTACCTCTAGAGCGTTGAAACTTTGGAATTATTATAAAAATAACGTAAGCTATAACAGAAAAAAATGTTCAGTCTTTTAAAACAAAGTAAAAGCTGTGTTTTTCTTTAAAATGGAAAATTTTTGTGTTTATTCATTATATTTATGCTGACTGCCTGAAAGTTGTGGAAACGTCTTTGATTGCTTTCTTTTAGAATGGGAGGCGTAGCAAGCAAGCAAGTTCTGTGACTCCCTGGTTAGGGCGACATCCAGCAGTTTTCAGCTCTTAAACAGCTCTCTTCCGCTTCTCTATTAGTGTTTGATCAATTATTTCAGTCGTTCTGTTTCTTCATTCGTTGTATGTGCTTCAGTGTTTTATATTGCGATTCAGTGTGAAATAACCTATTAACTAGTTGATTGACGATCTCCTTGTTTCTGTTAATGTGAGGCGTTTGCCTTGAAAAGGGTAAAGATTTATCTTTACAAGCCAAACCTAAAATCAATACAAGTAAGACATAATTCTTTAAGGACAATTTTAAAGGTTAACAACGCATAAAAATCCATAGTTGATTTGACAAAAGGAAAAGTGAAATCTGATGGGTTAAGTATGGTAGTGATGCTACTATAATGAATAATATCTGTTTTTCGATGATATTTGAAATGTAAATATAAGATGAGTTAAAGAATCGCCATGCAGTCTAAGTGTCGGTTACTACTAAGTGACATACTACAGGAGTTGGAGGGAAGAGCGCTCCGAGGTGACTATTTGTGAAGTGTAAACTTATATAAAATAATAGTTCAAAAAAATCTGGAACTTTATAACTGAGTACAGTTTAAGGTATTAATCTTTGGTCAAAGATCTGTTTATTTAGATAATCAGAGCATTTTGGCCATAATAAGTCAGTTTATGCAATTTCGGTATTTATTTAATAGACGCATAAGTGCTGCATGTTTTCAGTTGTTGCTAGAAAAATTGAAACTACTATATGAAAATCTTTAAATATCAAAAATGTAGCAGTCAAACAGAGGGACGAAAAAAGGGTCAAAATATACCATCAATAACAAAAAAAGTGGCAAAAAGAAGGTTCTTTTTTGCTAAAACAACTTTGATTGGGGCTGGAGACGTGCGTGTTCTGATGTCAGTGCAATGAGTGAGACGAATTAGAAAAAAAAAAAATAAGAACAAACTCGTTTTTAGAAAAGTCGGCACTTGTCAGAATCGTTATTGAATTGCCGTCATGAACAGATCTGTGAAAACATTGAGTTCTTTACGACTACAGTATAGCTTGTTCCAGGAATAAATAGTAAATACGAAAACACTCACTGACCAAAACAAAAAAAACAACTTGTACTAACTGAATTAAAATTTAAGTCGACAATAATATTTCATAGTTCTTCTTTTAGAAAATAATAATCCCCCTAAATAAATATTCAAATAAATATTTTAAATATAGGAATCTACGTTTACAACTTTTTACGACACATCAAAATACTATAGTATTTATTGCATTAAAATTAGCATTTGCAGTAATATAATGAAGCATTAATAATATTAACAATAGTTTGAAAATAATTTGTAGTAAAAGATAGGACCTTTTACCAATTTTCATAACTAATAAATTACTTTTTTTAAAAAAAGAACTCTCAGATAAAAAAACTATATAGATATACTAGCAAATGTACCCGTCTTTGACGGAATCAAAAATTCTATTATACTTGGTATTCCAAAATATCTATTATAGTATTATACTAATACTATAATTAGAAATTATAGAATAGTAGAAAACACCATTATTAGTACAGTGTTAAACAAATGCCTCTGTATACACTACATTAGCTGTCTGTCCTTCAGGTTCATGGAAGAACAATCAGTTGAAACCTCTGACTATCGAGCAAGTAAACTACAGTTGACCATGTGAGAAAAACTTGGTTTCGCTAACTTGAATTCCTGCGTTAGATAAAGTCTCCCTTTGCGACTTAGTTAACGTCATTGCGAAATAGACTCTGAGGGGACCTTGCAATCATTTGAATGGAAACAGACAGTGGCTCAGAATCAATGGTATGCGTGGTATACACACAGACTCCCCAATACCACATCCAGTCATTATGTCCGCCTCTATGGCATATCTGTGTAGAGCACGAACTCAGAGTCGTGTCCCGTTGCACAGTTTTTGGGTCACTCATGTTTCGTAACATGAAATTTGTTACTGCTATAAATTGCAGCATCATTGGTTGCTCCTACTTTAAGTTTTTACTCATGAGCAGGCAGTCCAGGAGAAATAAATTCAGAGTCAAGAAATTCAATTAGATAATGAACTGCTTCTTCATCACTAATCCAATCTCTTTACTGACTTGTAAGTTCTTTGCTCGGCTTCATATAGCGTAAGAACTTGTTTGTTGATTTCTCATGCCTGTTCATATTAAGGGCTGAGAATTGCTCGTTTACAAAACATTTATTCTCAATAGATAGTACATCCTTAACTCTGTGAAACACCATTTCAATGATGTCAAATACGCAATATATTCATGTGCTCAATTGAAATTAAAATCAACTAACAATACCTACTTGCCACACCTGTGTATTTTCAAAACAAACTTGTCTGTGAAGTTAGGAAAATACAGCTAAAAGCCCCATAACTTCGCTTCTGTACTGAATTAATAATCTATTTAGAGCCCATATTTTAAGTTAGGCACACACAAATCCAGTGTCAATGTTTCAGCTCGCTATGTCTTATGGTGGCTGAGTGTACTTGTGACAAACATTTTTGCGTTAAACGTCCATAACTTCACTTCTACGTTGAATTTCTAATCAATTCATAGCCTATATTTTAAGTTAGACCTACACAAATCTACTGTAAAAGTTTCAGCTTTATATGTCTTATGGTAGCTGAGTTTACTTGTGACAAAGTTTTGCGGACAAATCGACAAACCGACAAACCGACAAACCGACAGAAATTTTTCTAAGGGTGGATTCGGTTTCTCCAATGTATGAAACGTAAAGAAAACTTGAAATGAGTCAGTTCTAAGCAATGTACAGACAAAATCATTATTTTATTTATAAAGATTTCAGATATATATATATTTTTTAAATGCTATTGTTAAACGGTCTAAACCGGACAGAAAAATTACTGAAAAAAAGTTATTATCATTATCCTTATAAATGCATTCGTTTCATCAAAACGGTCGTAACTCAATATTATATATATATATATATATATATATATATATATATATTGATATTATATATATATATATATATATATTATATATATAATATTATATTAATATATAATAATATATATATAAATTATATAATATAATATAATATTATTATATAATTATAATTATATTATATTAATAATTATATATATAATTATTAATATATATATATAATATTGAGTAGCAGTTTGCTTCTAAACGCGAGTACTTCGCACTTCTTCCCGATGACGACGGATGTCGAAATATCGAAGTGAGTTCTGTAGTGTCTTTCTGTGTTCTTTTCTATGTGTTAAAGTATATATATATATATATAATATATATATAATTGTGTTCTTTTTTGTTGCTTTGTTTCCTCTCTGATTACATGAAGTGAAAAGTAAATAATTTATTTCTTTTGTTTTTCTTTTTCCTTGTGGATTGGACTTCATTGATTGCATCACGTGCTTAATTGTGATTTTTCTGCATGTAATACATATATTATATATATATATATTCTTGCACCAACAATTGTTGGTCTCTAGTGATGAGACAAAAGAGCTCTACTTAGAAAAATATCATCAAGGTCTTCTTTACTATGGTATGGCCGGAAGGTAGATTCATTCAGAAAGGTCTCCGAATAGCTCAACCACAAAAAAAATTTGTTCCGCGTGCAATGTTGATGTAACACAAAAAACAGCCTTTCATCTGTTCGTTTGTTTACACTGCTTGCATTGTAAGAGTGTGTGTTGTAAGTTAGTAGATTAACATTTGGAATATCTGAAACAAGTATTTATGAAGTTATGTGCGAGTATAGAATATCAAACACTATAGAAATAAGAAGAAACTTTAATTAGAGCACCTCCTTATTCTTAGTATATCCTTTGTGTGGCACTTCTTGAATTGTATATCCATTCATTCTTAATTCCTTTTTTATTATCCTAATTATGAATATTTAGCAAAATCTTGTAATTTTAAATACGGAAAAAATAAATAAACATTATTTTCAAAAATGTATTTCTCAAGTTTCCAGAGATTCGAGATCCATGCTGGTAGTGTTAAAAGTAAGTTAAGTACAACTGATTTAAGTTGGGGGGAATAAACAGATTGAATTTCCTATATGAGAACAGTTTAGCTTTCATGAAGTGGTCTTTAATTATCAAGTAAATTCCTCCCCTGTATTTAGTATAAATAATTGAAAGGTTAGGGACTGTCTCTGCTTAGCTCCCCTCTTGTGGCTTTTCTGTTTTCATTACTACATTTTGTAAGAGTAGTAGTCCTACTGATTTAGAAATTCTGATGACAGTTCTAACTACTCACTCCTTAGTTTGCTCACAGGTCGATTCAAGATCCGTGCTCAGGGGTAATATCTCTTCAACATTTTAATATGTGTCCATCTTTTTTTCTCTTGGAGTAATAAATGCCTTTGGATTATATGAATGTTTTGAAGTGTGGTAATAACAAAGATGTTATTACTGCTGTAGTTATAGTAATGACATTATATGCATCAAAAATAAGCGTATATATTGATAAATGGATGTATGACTATCTGTACTACATCCAGGATTGAAAGATTAATAAACCTCTCCCATTTAGACATTTATATTACGCCTAGATGGGACATTATATATTATATACCCAAGAAGTTTGATATTAAGTTTGCTTATAGTAAAGTTGAGTGTACGAGGTGTGTAAATAAAGTAGTGAGACTGATTTTTTTTTTAAATTTTCTATTCAAATATAATTACAATGTGATATTGTCACCTTCAAAATAGTTCCCTTCGGAAGCCACACAGCGCTGGAGACGGTCCTTCCAATCATTGTAGCATTGCTGGAACTCGGATTCTGGAATGGCCTTCAGCTGGTCGGTTACAGCAGTTTGTACGAGTAAGCCACTTTGATTTTTTATAGAAACTGTACCAGTATCCAAAGACATAACGTCATTTTTCTAGTCTCAGGGAGCGTTAAACTACAAATTAAAAAACTGAAAAAGTGCCGTTTACAAAGTGAGATCTTGACTTTTACATTTCAACAAAGAAATATGGGGATTTCTTTAAGACAGCAGGAACAAATCTGTAAACCAATAAATATTTACGAAAACGAAATTGTGAATTATAATCTATTTGGTGATGATGCTAATAATTTAACTCAGGGAGTTGAAAAACAGTCGTTATTTTCCATGAGAATTTCAAATCTTATACTATGATCATATATTAAATATATAATATATATTATAGTATATTAAATCATATGCTATACATAGATTAAATCATGAAAAGTTATTTAGCAATTTAAATGTAAACATTGTGTTCACCTTACAGCCAAGCTCTGAAACTTAACACATTTTGACGTAACAAAGAAATTGAACAACTTTTTTTAACTGAAATCATTTTGACAGTGGACGATAACTTTGTATAGTATACTAATTTCATCAATAAACTGGGTGGTGGATAAATATACAAAATTCAGATAGTATTAGTACGGTTTTCAAAAAAAAAAAACATTTTAAAAAAAACTGTTTTTTAGTTATTTAACTCTAAATGTTAAAAATTGATCTTTACCATTTGTTTACAAGAGATTTGTTTACATAGAGACGGGGGAGAAGTTACTTTATAATTAGATAGATGAACGCGATACTACGTCATATAGTACACATTATAACCTCTTTTTTGGAATATTAAACCATTTTAATATATCTAGCATTAAATTTCGAAATTCTTACATTGTTTTTCTAATATTATAAACCTTCAACTCGAATTTCCTACTGTGAAGTCTTTTTTGAAAATCTTCTTAAATTGGTATTTTGTAAATCATATCGGATCAATGATGTATTAAATATGTATGATTGTATTTAACACATCATGTATTAAATACTTGATGCATAAACAAAGCATTTTGTGTAATGTTTTGTATATTGTGTATGAAAAATTCAAGAAGTTTTACATGACAAATACTCCTGTATGCTCAATGATTAATAATAAGAAAACTAATGTTATTTGCTCTATATTTTCGTGGGCTATTTGCTAAAATATTCCTTTTATTAAATACAATCGTCTTAAAGGTGTTTGCCATTTACTGGACAAGTGTTGTTTTAATGTATTATTTAGACTAATCGCCTGCTCAAGTTTGCCCAGACCTGAGAACTCCTTCATTAAACAATTAGTCTATTATGAACATTGGGAGGCAACCCTGCGACTTTCACCGTTATAATCTGCAAACTTTCATAACTGTCTCAAGTATAGCAAAACTTTCATTTAGGGATTACTTATAAAGTTATTCAGCAATCTTAAATATTTAGAAAATATTTCTAAAAAGATTTAGAAAATATGTTTGTGTTTCTGAAGAAAAGTAAATAATTAGAACATTCATTTCAAAAACTATTTAAGTATTAACTTGGATGATGCAGTAAGATTTATTTTTCAACTAATAAGTATTAATAGTGTTGGAAAAGAATACATATGCTATGACGAATGCTAAAGGCTAGCGTTTACGTTATAACATAGGATTGTTTTAATATCTTATACTTTAACTTGGGGTTGGCATAAGATGTAAATTAGTAAAGTATGTGCCTTGTGAATGACTCCCCCACCATTGGCAGAATCTAAAAAATATATTTAATGAGATGAAAGATTACAATCATTGTAAATGATAAACTAATAAGGTTAATGTTTTTTTGGCTTTGTTATGACCTTTTATAAGTCATAAAACCTTTGCAGTCTTTCAAAAAAAAAAACATTTACTTGTTTCAGTTCTTTTTGAAGACGGGTGACACCCGAAACCGTTTAGAGAGCTACATCAACAGTATACGAGGTAAGACGATATAATACAATATAATATTAATTTAAAAAAAAAAGTTAAGCGTCTTCTCTCCCTTAGCATAAGAAAGAGTTTGTCGACATGTTATTTAATAATCTCGCAGTTTTATTATTATTGTTGATTTTGTATGATTTGTTCGAGTTCAGTCCGCTATAATTGATGTTTACTGTATCATCAGAAAGATTTTATGTGAGATGTCCTCATACGATATGTGATTATTTTTGCAACATAATGTAACCCATTTCTTTGTAAAACATTAAAGGTCAATATTTCAGAGAATTAAGTTAGTTTACTGGTGTACTGGTGATAAATGTATGATTTTATTAATATTAAACACTTTTATTATTTGTTTTTGTTATCTGTATTTTTGACAGGGTGTTAAAATCTAGTATATTTACTGGTTTTAATTCTTTTATAGAGGAAAAACAGTTCAACATATGAGGGAATTATTAACGTTGACATAAACTTGGTGAAATACAGCGTGTAGATAGCCAATAACCTTGAAGTGAACAGAAATGTAAACATAACTTTTTAGGCCATGTATGTGCAATATGTATGCATAGTATATTTATGGCACACACACGCACAAAGCAAATTAATACATTGGAACACAAACATATACACAAACTCCAAAACTAGTAAAAGTAGTTGTATATTAATTACTCTACCAAGTAAAAAACAAATAACTTTGATATTAAAGTAGCTAAAAAAAAAGGCCAAATGACTTAAGAGTACTATCAATAATGAATTGATTAAATGATGGATTAGATGGAACATGATTGAATCAAGAAGCAACATTCATATAGAATAAGAAAAGCAGATGTAACTAGAATGGATAAAGACAATGTGAGGGTAGGTATGGCACGTGACTTGACTGCAGTGTTGCCCAATACGAAACTTCTCTGACAGACTTCTCTGGAATCACATCAACAAATACCATGAAATCATTTAACATTAATCCTGCTTAAACTTTAAGAAGCGTATCATATTGCTTTAAAAAAAAACTTTTCAACTATTAAAACAAACGGAATTGTCAGAAAATTCTAAGCACTAAGTTGGGTTTGGCATAAAGTATAAATTGTTGGTCTATGTGGCTTTTGAATGACTCTACCACCGTGAACTAACTTAATTCTCTGAAATAATGGATCTTTTATGTTTTACAAAGGAATACTTTTCATTGTTATGTTGTAAAGATAATCAAAACTTGCACAGGACTACACTTACAAGATGTTTCTGACGAACCAGTCAATAAGAATCATAGAAGACTAAACCCCAACAAACCACACAAAATCATCAATAGTAATATAACTCCAACATTACTATATAACATGTCTAAAAACTATTCCCAACAAGAGAAGACGCTTAATCTGTTTTGGTAAGTCTACAGAGGCTTTGTGGCTTATAACAAGCCAGAAAAAAACAGGACAGTGGCAAAAAGAAATAAACCAAGAGATTCTCCACGTAGCTGAAATAACTCTTTGACCTTCAAAGAGATTGTGAGCCTCTGAACTGTACGCACGTGAGGCAGTCACTGTGACATCGAGTTGGATTGGATTTATAGCCTCCTAAGAGTCATAAAGATCAGCAGGCTGATGACGATTGATGTCGAAATATTGGGAAGACTGTTTTGAGTTTTTTTCTCATGTCCACTACCCCTATATTTATTTTAATTAGTTCGTTTTAATTTTTTTTGTATAGTTAGTAATTCTTTGTTTTTTTACTATATATACAAGGATTTATTTTTGTTTATTTTTCTTGATTGTACAGGGTTTAACAAAGTTATATCTATTTAAAACTTAATGAAAATTACAAACGTTTAAGTGGTTAGTGCCACAGAGTTGTTTCCTAGCATTACTATGTAAATCGCATGACTGGTTTTGTACGTAGTGTATCTTCAAGGAGGACTTAATGTACTTGAAAAGCGCTACGTGTCCGTGTAAAACCGGTCGGACTAGAACAACAACTGATGAGATAAAACGGGTTTATATAATAATTCAATATTTATGCAAACTGTTTGAGTCGTTACGTGAAGGTGGCTTTATGGATGAGTGAAATATATTATAAATTCTATTAGACCATATATGTATATTTGAAAGTTTTGTCTTATAAATTATCATAAAATGTACTTTTTCAACAAAACAGCCCTTTATTTTAGACTTTAAAAAAGAGTTAGACTTCAGAGCTTCAAAGGTGGGGAAATTTTTATGAAGTAAAAGTCATTTTAGCATTGTCTTCTTCCCCAAAAGACTACTAGGAATGGATAAGCATTTAAATTTTTATATAATAGTTATATTGTAAAATCAATGAATCTATCATTGCGTGCATGTAAAACCGCTTCGCATCTTTCAAAAGATTTCAGCACTGTCCTCATTGCCTTCGTTTATCACCTTTGTTAACACACGAAGATTATTTTCTAAAAGCTTAAACTTTTCAAGTAATGATTGATAAATAGTCTTCCTCCTACGTGCCAGAATGTTTTTTTTTGTCTTTATTACCCTAATTGTAATTCTTTATATTTTGGAACAGTTTTCTCAACAAATCTTGAAAAGGTATGTAGGAAACATACTAAACTTAATGTTGGCAAGATATTTAATGAGGTATGTTTAAAAGAAGGTCTGCTCCCAAAGTATACTATATATATATATATATATATATATATATATATATATATATACCACAATTAAAAGAAACGGTCCAGCGGACTTTTTTACAATAAAATAAAAAACGAAGGAAACACACAGAAAGACACAGACATAACTCACATCGATATTTCGACAATCGCCGTCATCAGGAGGTGCGAAGAGCGAAGAGTCCCGCAGGAAGACAGGGCGGTACTGAACTCGGAAACCGCAGCCAGTACCCCACCACTTACCACCAAGCGGGGGAAGGGAGGGAAGGAAATGAAGAGCCAAATTAAGACGTAAAAGGAACGAGTAAAAATTATAACTATAAAAAATTATAAAAAAGTAGATAAATCAAATTAAAATTAATAAAAATAATAAATAAAAAGTAAAATAAAAAATAATAAATAAATAAATAAAAAATAATAAATAAATAAATAAATCATAAATAAATTATCGGTTGAGGTTGAGTCCGGGGGAAGAGCGAGCATCAAGTAAGCATATGTATGCCTCCTCTGAAGCTCTTAGGGTAACTTTATTGTTGGATTCGGGGATCTGTTTCAGGATCTGAACCCTGAAACAGTCATTGAAACTGAGTCCATGCGAGTTCGCATGGATGGCTACAGGATAGTTACTGCGTTGACCGACTGAAGCCCTATGACCATTCATACGAAGGCTCAACTTATTAGAAGTTAAGGCAACGTAAAAGGAGTCACACTGAGTGCAATCCAGTCGGTAAACACAGTTGCTCGAGGTACAGGAGGAATTGACCTGAACCGGGTAGGAACTATGGTGGAGAGGGGAATCGAAGGAAGGATTAGGATTTACAATCAGGCAAGTTTGACAGCCACGGCGTCCACATTGTTTCATTCCAGGAACAGGATTGGAAGGCTGAGGGGAAATATGAGAGAAAATGCTTTTTAGATTGGCAGGTTTACGGTAGGAAATAGAAGGGGGGTGATTAAAGATGGAAGAAGTAGAAGTTCTTTTCCGATTCTGTCTACTTCTACTTCTACTTCTTCCATCTTTAATCACCCCCCTTCTATTTCCTACCGTAAACCTGCCAATCTAAAAAGCATTTTCTCTCATATTTCCCCTCAGCCTTCCAATCCTGTTCCTGGAATGAAACAATGTGGACGCCGTGGCTGTCAAACTTGCCTGATTGTAAATCCTAATCCTTCCTTCGATTCCCCTCTCCACCATAGTTCCTACCCGGTTCAGGTCAATTCCTCCTGTACCTCGAGCAACTGTGTTTACCGACTGGATTGCACTCAGTGTGACTCCTTTTACGTTGGCTTAACTTCTAATAAGTTGAGCCTTCGTATGAATGGTCATAGGGCTTCAGTCGGTCAACGCAGTAACTATCCTGTAGCCATCCATGCGAACTCGCATGGACTCAGTTTCAATGACTGTTTCAGGGTTCAGATCCTGAAACAGATCCCCGAATCCAACAATAAAGTTACCCTAAGAGCTTCAGAGGAGGCATACATATGCTTACTTGATGCTCGCTCTTCCCCCGGACTCAACCTCAACCGATAATTTATTTATGATTTATTTATTTATTTATTATTTTTTATTTATTTATTTATTATTTTTTATTTTACTTTTTATTTATTATTTTTATTAATTTTAATTTGATTTATCTACTTTTTTATAATTTTTTATAGTTATAATTTTTACTCGTTCCTTTTACGTCTTAATTTGGCTCTTCATTTCCTTCCCTCCCTTCCCCCGCTTGGTGGTAAGTGGTGGGGTA
Organism: Hermatobates lingyangjiaoensis; assembly: GCA_026182355.1. Classification (NCBI taxonomy): domain Eukaryota; kingdom Metazoa; phylum Arthropoda; class Insecta; order Hemiptera; family Hermatobatidae; genus Hermatobates; species Hermatobates lingyangjiaoensis. The sequence goes on along the minus strand of JAPFBL010000281.1, from coordinate 21,127 downwards.
CTGGCTGCGGTTTCCGAGTTCAGTACCGCCCTGTCTTCCTGCGGGACTCTTCGCTCTTCGCACCTCCTGATGACGACGATTGTCGAAATATCGATGTGAGTTATGTCTGTGTCTTTCTGTGTGTTTCCTTCGTTTTTTATTTTATTGTATATATATATATATATATATATATATATATATATATATAATATGTATAAAAAGATCTTGTTTTCATATTAGTCTTGTTTTTTCATTTTATTTGTGGGTTGATCATTGGTATATATATATATATATATATATATACTTCGAATAAAATGAAAGGTCCGTGTGGACAATAAACACTTTAACACATAGAAAAGAACACAGAAAGACACTACAGAACTCACTTCGATATTTCGACATCCATCGTCATCGGGAAGAAGTGCGAAGTACTCGCGTTGAGAAGCACTTCTTCCCGATGACGACGGATGTCGAAATATCGAAGTGAGTTCTGTAGTGTCTTTCTGTGTTCTTTTCTATGTGTTAAAGTATATATATATATATTACAAATAAGATTTCATATTTTAAATTACATTTTAAGCTTTGAAGTCCGCATTTCATGGTTCAAAAGGCCACATGCGGCCTTAAGGTCACAGGTTCTCCGCGCCTGGTATAACCAATAACATGAAAATAAGTAAATAATATTAACTGATGTAGCTTACTCCTACAATAACGGTGTAAGTTAGCTTAGGTTTGTTTTATTTTTACGCACATTACAAAATACATATGTTGAGTGTTTAGATTTACAAATGATGCATAGGTAAGGATTCTTTTAATGTGTTTCATATGATAAGGAATAAACCATGCCATGATGTATATATATATATTATTTTTTATTAAACAAAACTGTGTTATCTCACGTTAATCATTGCGTTTGTTTCTCCGATATAAAACAGTTCTACTCTCTATACCAGTCTATATTATTAATATTAATAATTAATTAATTAATAATTAATAATATTAATATAAGTTTGCTTTATATCATATATTATACTAGACTACCCGTGACCCTTTGTGTCACTGAGAAATTATAGCAATAGTTATTCAAATAAATTCACTGAACATGATTGACAGGGATAATGTTCATTATTGTTCCTTGTTATTAAGGCACGGAAACGGATTCTTATATGGTACCAGCTTTTGATATAGTATTCTTAACATGATTCAAGATATATACACAGTAAGTATATTTAGCAAAATAAAAATCATATAAAAGTAAAAAAAATGATATATTTTATCATATAAATAAATAAAACATCGATACAGGTTATATACACAATCAAATATATTTAAACAAACAAAACTTGTAAATTGAAATATTCAATTTATTTACCCAATATAAAATAAATATTAATGAAAGGAATGTGTCTTTATAATATTACCTTAGAACATTCATATTTTATCTGACAGTTGTGTTCAAGTTTGCTTCTAAAATTATTAATTTTTAACCTCTAATGTAATAGTGTATTATATATTATAGGCTACCCTGACCCCACAATGAGAAACATTATTAAATAATATTCTAGAAAGTCGAGGCGAGTACGCTAGCCACTAGGCTACCCTGACACCCTAATACGATTTGTTATTATGTAATAGAACTACAACAAAGCCAATCACAACAAAAGTACAGATTATAATAATTTCAGGTTTTTATCTCCACGGAAAATGGGTGAACAAACAACCAAAAAAACTCATGAACTTTATACATATAGATTATGATAATATATATATATATATTTGTGTACAATGGCAGCAGGTCTTCCCTTAAGCATATGTTATTAAAATAAGCAGCAGCTTCTGCATTGACCAATTTCTTGTTGATAATCTCTAGTTTTCGTATCACTTTTGCGGTGAGACTCTGGTAGCTTCCAAAGGTTAGCGAAAGACATTAACACACACAATAAACTTGAAGTGAACCACATGAGGTGACTGGACCGCAGGTAGTTATGGCTGACCCAGTCACCATTCATTCCTTAGCTTTACTTCCTAAAGCACAGGTATGTTTACAAATACACACAGTATTTGTGTAGACACCGTTCAAATATTTATTTCTATTGTAACTTCAGTGCATTAACCTTAATTAATTTTATCTTGTACCTGAAGATGGCGAATGACAGCCGAAAGCTCGTTTAGTTATAGTTATTTTAGTGATTAAAACGGTTTTTTAAAAAAGTGGTTTATTCAAGTGATTTCGTGGTTCACCTCAAGTTTATAGTGCGTGTTAATGTCTTTCGCTAACCTTCTTTGGAAGCTACCAGAGTCTCACCGCAAAGTGATACGAAAACTAGAGAGTGTCAACAAGAAATTGGTCAATGCAGAAGCTGCTGCTTATTTTAATAATATATATATATATATAATGTATAAAAAGATCTTGTTTTCATATTAGTCTTGTTTTCCCATTTTATTTGTGGTTTGATCATTGGTATATAATATATATTATAAATAAGATTTCATATTTTAAATTAAATTTTAAGCTTTGAAGGACAATCGCTTAAGCCTTCTAATTTTTTTTATAAAAAAACTATTAAAAAACAGTAGTCAAAAGTGTTAGTTGACTTTACTGTGTCCATTAGGAATGCGAAAGTTTGAGTATGAAATATTGAAGGGATTATAGCTGAGGTGAGGGGATGGTCTGTTAAAATGGTTTAACTCAAGGGTGGAGGACAGAATGAAGGGTTGAACGCATCCTAAGGATAATGTTCTTAGAGAAACAATGAACTGCCCCGTCCGGCATGTGGCCTTTATTGTGTAAACTACCTCAAATCACACACTGCACGCTGCATAATTCACCCTTTGTTCAATCCACCTCTATTTAAATAAAGAAACACTTGTTTAAAACTTCTAATATTCCATAAGCCATAAATTTAATGAAAACACTTTTGAAACAATTGTGCAAATAATTCATACAAATTTCATTATTCATTTATACAATTATAATTTCTTCTGTAAAAAGTAAAATCATTAAAAACTAATAAAGAATTTTACGAATATATTATATATTTATAATTTTCAAATAAAGGTATCATAAGGAATTAATAATAACATTAAGAAAATACATAATTACTTCTAAAAGACTCAATTTAGAAACATGTTTCAGTCATACTTTATTACTATCTTCAGACTATACAACTTCAAAGTCAAAAAATGCACATGAAGTGCTGAGAGTAAGATGTTATTTTGATTATATTTTATATGTATGTAGATATGTATATGTATATGTATATAGTAATATATATAATATATATATATATATATATATATATATATATATATATATATAAATGAAAAAGACAATATATAACAAACGAGAACACTTACTGGATCAATATTTCGAACCGAAGTTCAACATCAGGAAGAGAGTAGAAGGGAAGAAGAAGAAGAGGTACGTGCATTCAAGAGTGTGGGTGGAAGGTGACGGATTTATATATATATATATATATATATATATATATATATATATATATATAAGATTTCACATAAACACGTGAAATAACAATCAATGATCAAACCACAATAAGAAATGACAAATTTTGACTCTGACGAAGACTGCTTGTTACGGTTGAAAGATCTTAGTCTTGTTTTCCCATTTCTTATTGTGGTTTGATCATTGATATATATATATATTACCAAAACTAAAGTTTATCAGGACTTGATCAGTTCTTCAGATTCAAATTAAGCTCTCATTGCCAACGTTTCGGTTTTTATTTTAAAACCGAAAATAAAATAAAAAGCGAAACGTTGGCAATGAGAGATTGATTTGAACCTGAAGTACTGACCGAGTCCTGATAAACTTTAGTTTTGTTTCTATTCCACAGTCGATACATTTATCAATATTTATATATATATAACTAGAATAAGATTTAACATAAACACGTGAAATAGCAATGAATGATCTGTCTTCGTCAAAGTCAAAAACACAATTAAAAAGAGAATTCAAAAGTACGTAATAAAAAGCTTCAGACCTTAATTCAGATTAACCCTGAGTTGGGTTTTTGACTCTGATGAAGCCCGCTTGTTGTGGTTGAAAGATCTTAGTCTTTTTTTTCCCCATTTCATATTGTGATTTGACCATATAATACATATATATTTTTATATGTATATAGCATTCATATTATATATAGAGTCAAATTTGTTTATTTAAAATAGCACTTCATCTGGTTTATGACTTTACAGCCAGCATATGACCAAATAGCTGAGTATATAGGTATTAATCAAACTAAATATTCTTGAAGAAATAAACTGTTTGTTTTTTTTCTAATCTGGATGCTTTTAAGTTGCAGAATCCGACCATTAAATCGTTATTGAAAAGCGAAACGACATTTTTAAATCATACGACATTTTAATACCTCTATAAATAAATAAATGTTTATTTTTGGACAAAATTTTCAAGAAGTTGAATATTAAACTCATACGGTTAATCTTTTTTTTTTCCAATTTTATGCTTTTAATATTTGAATAATAAAATCAAATTGAAAGTTTCATTGTGGTTTTAAAAGTGAAAAGAAAAAGAGGTAATTTAAATTTATTAATGCTTGAATAGATTGACTTAAAAGAATCTATAGAAAGCTATTGTCAAAGGGAAAGGAAAGGAAAGCTGGAGAGAGTGTGCCTAGTTAGATGTCTTTTTGCAATGAAAAACCCATCTCTTTGTAATTGAAATTTCTGTAATTTACAAAAATAGCAACTCAAGGGAGCGGCTTCACACCAATCAGTACTCTTCAAAATACTTCAATTATCTGTATCTTTAAACTGTTTTCTTTCGTTTTCTTAATTCATAAGAATTAATTTTTATTTTACTCCAAAGTTCGGATCATACTATAAAGAAACTCACGAATTGCGTGAAAAAAACAATTTGTTTTATATAATGATCGACTATTTCATTAAATTACAATTAGTAATTAATTAATTAATTAATAGTCAACATTAAGTATATCTATTCTGCTGTATTATTACAAACATTGTGTACATACTGTTTGTAAATATCCTCTATATGTATCGGTTTATATAAATCCTGATAAAAGTATCGACCTTGAAGTAGAAACAATACAATTTATCAGGACTCGATTAGTTCTTCAGGTTCAATTTAATCTCTCAATGATGACGTGTCAGTTTTCATTAAAAGCCTTTTTCATAACAAGTATAACATTTGGAAACCGAAAAACTTAAGTATTATATTAGAGATTGGAGCCAGGTTAGTTCAGTGGTTAACGTACTCTCCTCTGAACTGGTAGGTCCGGGGTTCGATACCCACCTGGACACATGATTTATTCACGTGCGAGGTTAATTAATATGAGCAGTTCGTCCACTGGAGAGGACTTTAAACTGTCGGTCCCGAACATGTACGATATCAGGTACTCGTTGAAGATCCCTACTCTAAATACATTTGAGTTAGGCAAAATTTAGAACTCCCACTATAGAATCAATCTTCATTGTGTGGTATCACAAAGGCCCCAGTTTTTGCCCCACTACTATTACATTAGAGATTTTTAGAGATATTGAAAAGGTATAAAAAGTATTAAGATATAAAACCCGAAACGTTGGCCAGAGTTTAATTTGAACTTGAAGAACTGAATGAGTCCTGATAAAGTTTTGTTTTGTTGTTTCTTCATGGTTGATACTATATATATATATATATATTCAGGTAACTCACCACAAATTAAAGAAGATAGTCGCTCTAAGGCCTTTCGCTTTCATGTCGTCAGAGAGCAAGTGAATACAAGTTGTAAGCAGGTTATGAATTTTGATTTAAAGAAGGAGTAAGATTGGCATCATTGACAGTATTTTTCCCTATAACTGTTGAAATAGTCTTGATTTGTTTGATAATTCCTTCAATTGAATTAATTGAACTAGTAGGTCCCGGGTTCGATTAATTAAGTCGAATTAATTAATTATCGAATCGATAATATAATTAATTAATTCAATTAATTGAAGGAATTATCAAACAAATCAAGACTATTTCAACAGTTATAGGGAAAAATACTGTCAATGATGCCAATCTTACTCCTTCTTTAAATCAAAATTCATAACCTGCTTACAACTTGTATTCACTTGCTCTCTGACGACGTGAAAGCGAAAGGCCTTAGAGCGACTATCTTCTTTAATTTGTGGTGAGTTACCTGAATATATATATATATATATATATATATAATAAAAGTAAATGTAAATCGGATCTTTAGGGTCAGTGTTCTAATTTAAAAAAAAAAAAACAAACAAACTCTCAATTGCCAAACGTTTCGGTTTTATTTGAAACCTTGCTCATTTTCTTTATAACTAGATTTACTTATATTATGAACTCATTTTTGTTTTATTATTCCTGGACAGTTATTAATTAATCATTATAAATTCACGTATGTAATAATTTGACCAATGTTTTTTTTTGCAATTTATGTAGATTTAAATTATTGTTTGTATCTATTTTATGTCATATTCTTCTTTATGTTTACCCAGATTAAACGTATCAAGATATAACAAGTCTATATTTGACCTTGGGAATAGATAGATGCGTTGATTACGGAGTTCCAAGGTCATGTGTTACCTATGATGCGTCAACAAAACGGAGGCATTGCATTTTACTACCGGAACGTCATGTTATGCATATCCTGGTGTCCTTGAATCTCTGTGACTTGACAACAAATACTGAAAACTCAAACAACACAAGGTAAGATTGTTAGTATTAAATATTAATACCATACGCAACTTTAAAATATATAACTTACTATAATTATTACATTATAATTATGTGATGAGAACATATGTCTTTAGTATTATTACATAAATGTGCGGATGGTACAATTTATTGATTTAAGACTTTTTTAAATAGAGTTCCGAACTATTTGCAAATTTTTTAACGGTTTCATAATGTCGAATTCTACTAATATTACAAAATATTCTTTAATTGAATAATGAAGTTATAAAGGAAGTGAATGTATTTTCATTTCATGAATAAAACTTCCTTTCTCAAAAGATATAAATGTGTACGGGTACACACTGGGTAGAGGACAGTAATCACTATTTGTGCAACAAGTAGTCGCAAGTTTCATAATTTAAAACTGTAGGATTTTTATTTAAATTTAGGCATTCCAAAATTTTAATCGTTATTATATAGTTTACTAGAATAAGAAACTGTCACTCATGTACATCTATTAGTCAGGAAATGTTCTCCTTCAAGGACCTCATTAGACTTGAGACTTTGGTGATAAAAGTCAGTGTTGCCAATAATCCCTTTTAGTTTTCATAATCCTTCAATTTTATCAATTGGGCACTACATATATTATATAAATAAGCTATGTACAACTTTTGGTTTTCTTCTTCTTTGTAATAAGAAGAAAATTTCCTATTTTTTTCTGTTTTAAGTTTATTTTTTTCATTTACCAGCCTGGTTTTTATGGTGCTTCAGTGGGCCATTTCAATATTCCTTTTCTCATCCATGTATGTTATTATTTTGAATCTTCTCAACACTCACATTTCTTAGCGATGTTCTCTTTGTCTGACCAGTGCAGTGAAATGGACAAGAGGAGATATCATTACTAAATCACCTGATTTGGTACAGTCGATGGATTTGTTTAGTCTACCCTCGTGACTACTCCCGGTTGTGCTACGATGACCAGTAAAGTCTAAGTGATGTCCCTTCAGGTAGGTGTACGCCTTCCTCAATGAATTTTAAACGTTCTTCAGTATAAATGGATTGCTTTGTATTGCGAGTCATAACTAATCGTGATCAGATATCCACAATTCCTAAGCTTTACTCCGTAGATACCTAGTTTTTTAGAGGCTGGCTTCCCAAAGCGAGACATTTGGCCGTCCCCCACGAGACCGTGGAGACAGCGGGACACGACCCTCCAAAGACAGACCTTAGCCATAACACTTCAATCCAATGGAGTTGAGTGGGTAAAACATGTTTCTTTAATTGCACTATACGGAATAATTTTGTATAAAATAGTTTAAAAAAAATAAATAAACAATACACTTGTGTGATGTTTAATTTTGAAGACTTTGGTTAGAAAAGGGCGGTAGTCTTCATATATATATATATTTTCGTAAGTGGTTGTATCAGCGTTGCTTGTATATAAGGAGTAATATTTATTTAAGGCTCTACTGAGCCCACGGGAAGAGGTGCAAGTAATCCCTCGATATTACCTTGCAGCTCTCTATACATACGTCCTCTTAACCAACTTTCCTTTAAAACCCATCCTTTTTGCAACATAAAACACCAGTTTTAAAAATTTATTTAAACGATTATTGCAATTTTTAATTTTCGAAACTAAATGAATCTATTTTAATATAAAAATCTTTTCTAATCAAAGTAAATATAGCTGATGGCTACTGCATTTTACATAACTCGCTGTTAGGACAAACAAATAACATTATTGATTTCATTAACTAATAGAATATGTTGGGGTAATTAATGAATCTTTGTGGAATGGGTCGTGGTACATCGGATTTTTGTTTGTTTTTCAAAACGCTCACACTTATAAGGTTTTCACCTTTTAGTGGTGTTCTAGGGACAGACATTGTGACTAACTTATTATTTGGCTGCAAAAAATGGATGCATTTATATTTAGTAATGGGAGAACCACCTGTTGATTCTACATTGGGAATCCTAAATTTTGACTAACTCAAATGTATTTAGAGTAGGGATCTTTAAGAAGTACCTGACATCGTACAGTCTCAAGACCGAAGGCTTAACGTCCTCTTTGAGAAACGATGTGCTCAGATTTATTCACCTCCCGATGAATAAATTGAGGGCCAGGTGGGGTTTGAACCCATGACCTACCAGATCAAACACGAGCACATTAACCACCGAGCTAACCTGGCCCTACTGGTGGTATATCAGACAGACTCAGTATCTACCAATTCACCAATAGCAACCCCGATGTGCTTAGAAGTAAACATAAGCTCTTTGACACAAAGATAATTTATTAGATATTTACAATAAATAATGTTGACTAAAGGAATAAGAAATTGTTATTTTTTTCATAACTTTCAATTATATCATTTCTCCTTAACTGCTCTAGTGAAAGGGAAAGCTATGAAGGCCGACAAGTCACTTTATTTATAGCAGCTCAATGAAAACATTTCATTTCCGTTCATTGGAAAACAAAATTATTTTCTATCAATTTAAAACTCGATTGAAAACAAGCTTGTTTCTTATCTGAAGGTTATGTTCTGTACAGAACATAATCTCTATGACATTGTACTGGCATCAAAATAATAATAGAATTTGATATTAAAATAGCTATTAATTTTATCATATTCCAAATAGATCATTATAGAATGGTATCGTTATAAAGATAAAAGAGAGCTTGTACAATTTTGAGAAGGATATTTGAAATCTTGGTTGATCGTTAGATTTTGAGTCTATAAGTCAAGATAGGTTTAAGTATTGCAGTGTATATCAGTATAATAACAAAAAAAGTAATAATTAAAATAAATAAAATGCGTGAACAGTAATATGCTAGGTTTGCTGAATATGTTTAATATTCTTCTTTTTCATAGTATTCCTCTTAGAATAGTCAAAACGAAAAGGCAAATATCATTAGTTTGCTAAATTTGAAAAATTGTTCATTTTTAAAATATTTCTGTAAAATAGTCCAAAAGTGAAGCGTGGCGCAGTAAATGTTCAAAACTTTATATATTTTTTTATTTTCATAGAAGTCGCTTGAGAATAGTCAAAATGTGATGACTAAAATGGTAAGTGGGATTAATTTGCGAAATTATTCCACTTTCATAGTATTAAGCTGAGAGTAGCCTAAACGTGAACAGGAATGTAGTATGTTTGAACAATTTCATAATTTTTTCATTTTCACAGTATTTGTTTAGAATAGCCAAATGGTCAAGAGTAATACTGGAAATAAGTAAAATTTTATATCAGTAAATTATTTTAATAAGCAAAATATTTTCTATTAATTAATATGTTTTTATTTATTATCATGGAATTCGTGTGTAAATTGTAATAATGTTAATGCAAACACGGTAAGTTTGCTTAACTTCATCAATTTTTTCATTTTCGTACTATTGGTGTGAGAGTAGTGAACAGTATTATGCTAGGTTTGCTGAATTTGTTATTTTTTTTACCTTTTCATAGTAATAGTATTCATATTCGAATAGTCCAAACTACAAGACAAATACCATAAGTTTTGTAAATTTGAAAAAATTGTTCATTTCTATAATATTTCTGTAAAAATAATCGAAAAGTGACTAGTGATGCAGTCGATGTTCAAAATTTAATATGTTTGTTTTTTCATAGAAGTTTCTTGTAAACAGTCAAAAGGTAATGACTAATATGGTAAGTGTGCATAATTTGAGAAATTATTCCACTTTCATTGTATTCAGCTAAGATAAGTCTAAACGTGAACAGGAATGTAGTATGTATGAAGAATTTCATAAATCTTTCCGTTTTCATAGTCTTTGTGTTAGAATAGTGAGAAGGTGAAAAATATTACTGGAAATTGGCAAAATTTGATTTTTTTCTTTATTTTGATGGAATTCGTGTGGGAATAGTCATAATGTAGATATAAATACGCTCTGTTTGCTTAACTTCATAAATTTATCCATTTTCGTACTATTGGTGCGAGAGTAGTAACATACTAGGTTAGCTGAATTTGAATTGCTTTTCTTTTTCATAGTATTCGTGTTAGAATAGTCAAAACGACAAGATGATTACGATATGTTTGTTAGATTGGAAAAAAATTGTTTGTTTTCATAATATTTTGATACAATAGTCCGAAAGTGAAGAGTAATGCAGTAAATGTTCAAAATTTTATATTTTTTTTCATAGAAGTCGCTTCAGAATATTCTAAAGGTTTTGACTATATGGTAACTTTGGTTAGTTTGATCAATTATTCCACTTTCATAGTATTCATGTGACAGTAAACTAGAAGTGAACAAGAATGTAGTAGGTTTGAAGAATTTTATAATTTTTTTCCAATTTCATACTGCTTGTGTTAGAATAGTGAAATGGTCAAGACTAATACTGGAAATTTGTAAAATTTACCATTTTTTTTCTTTTGAAAATAGTAATAATGTTAATGCAAATATTGTAAGTTTGATTTTCTTGATACATTTTTCTGTTTTCCTACCATTGGTGTGAGAGTAGTTAAAGTATGAACAGCAATACGTATGATAGATTTGCTGAATTTGTTATTACTATTATTTTTCAAACTATTAGTGTTAGAATAGTCAAAACGACAAGAAGATTACGATATGTTTGCTAAATTTGAAAAAGTTTCTCAACCTCATAATATTTCTGTGAAAAAATTTGAAACGTGAAGAGTTACGGAGTAAACTTTTAAAAATATCTTTTTTTTTCATTTTCATAAAAGTCGCTTGAGAATAGTCAAAAGGTGATAATTAATTTGGTATGTTTGGCTAATATAATAAATTATACCAACTTTAAAGTATTCACCTGATAGTATTCTACAAGTAAGCAGGACAGTAGTAGGTTTGAAGAGGTTCATGCCTACTTTTCCATTTTCATAGTATTTGTGTCAGAATAGTGAGAAGGTGAAGAATAATACTGGATTTTGCAAAATTTTCTCTATTATGGCTGTTAAATTATGACTTTATTATGGTAAGCTCACTTACCATATTAGTCATCACCTTTTGACTGTTCACATGCAACTTCTATGAAAATAAAAAAAAAAATAAATTTTGAATATTTACTGCATCACTATTTATCTTTTCCACTATTCTCACAGAAATATTAAAAATGAAATTTTTTTAAAATTTAGTGAATAATGGTAGTCGTCTTGTCGTTTTGACTATTCTAACACGAATGCTATGAATGAGAAAAATATTAACATATTCAGTAAACCTAGCATATGACTCTTCACGCATTAAATACTCTCACACCAATAGTTCAAAAATGGAAAAATTTATCAAGTTAAGCAAACTTGCCGTATTTCTATGAACATAATTCAAAATGAAATCCCTGGTGAAAAAAACAATATGTTAGTCCATAGATGCTGTTATCAATCACGATGAATCAGTTAATTATCCAATAGAATTTTTAAATTCATTGTAACTACCAGGAATGCTACCGGATGTTTTATCATTGAAAATTGGTTCCTTCGTCATCCTTCTACGAAATATAAACCCAAACGACTATGCAATGGGACTAGACTATCAGTAAAAAAATTAATGAGTAACATAATGGAGGCAACCATTTTAAATGGAAAACACCAAGGGGTACATGTACTACTAGCACGCGTTGGAACATGTACTACTACCACGCGTTCCTATGATAACTGATTGTCAATTTGAATTCAAACGTCTAGAGTTTCCTGTGCGACTAGCCTTTGCAATGACCATTAACAAAGCACAGGGACAATCACTGCAAGTATGTGGATTAAATTTGATAAATTCATGCTTCTCACATGGACAGCTGTACGTTAGGTGTGAACGAGTTGAAAAAACCATCAAATTTATTTGTTCTTGCACCAGATAGGAAAACAAAAAATGATTTATATTTACAGGCACGACAATAAAAATATATTGGCGAAATATTTTTTACATCGAGAAGTAATAAGCAGGCAAGGTAAAGGTCTTCATCAATGTTCTAATTGTTTAAAATATCATGGAATCAATTATCTGATGTTTATGATTTATCTTTGCACACATTTTAGGCATGATATTGCTTAAGTAAAATATACTTAGTGATTTGTACAAGTATAAATGTACATGACATGTATGTTAAAAAAGCGAAAGGTAACATGAGATTCACTAACAGTTTGCTTAATTTATAATTATTACTTAATTTATAATTAAGTTTGCTTAAATACTTAATTGTCGTAACAGGTCAGCTACTGAGGTAAAAATATTTAAAAAAGTTGGTCGTGTCTCAACTTGAAATTCCCCATTTCAATCGCTAATTGTCTATTCTGCTTAGCGCATGGAGCAGTCGCATAATGGATTCAGGTTACATCGTAAATCTTTGTCCTTACTGACAGTTGTGCCTTAGACTCAGCCTTCTCCAAGTCAAACATGCATTGAAACCGTTTCCGCAATTCAACAGATTACAAGTCAACAGGAATTTAGTTCCCTAAATATTTTGAAATTAATTTTTTTTTATTTATTCCAGTTCTTTATCTATTTAAGTGATTAGTAATGCAAAAATATTTACAAAAAATTTTTTGCAGAAAACAGGACTTGATTAACTTTGTTCATATTTGCCTCAACTGTAATAACCACTAAATTTTGAGGCCAGATTAGCTCAGTTGTTAATGTACTCACCTATAAACTGGTAGGTCCAGGGTTCGATTCCGACCTGGCCCTCGATTTATTGACGCGGAAGGTGAATAAATCTGACCACATTGTTCTTCGGAGAGAACGTTAAGCCGTCAGTCCCGAGCCTATACAATGTCAGGTACTCGTTAAAAACCCCTACCCTAAATACACTTCGGTTAGGCAAAATTAAGGACACCCAATATAGAATAAACAAGTAATGCAGCGTGTTCGTTCATGACTAAAATGGGTGCCAAATAATTTTCATAAAATGAGCCACAATTTTCGCTCCTATAACAACACTAAAACGTGAAATGTTTATAAGTGTGGGCATTAGAAAATAACTCTAAATGTCAATGACAATGCATTATGTATCTTTATTTACAGCTAATTGATTTTAAAACTGATAATTGTTGACGTTCACAAACTCTTCCAACATTTATTACCTAATTTTATGAATTAAAAATGTTTTTATAGTTCTGAGCAATAAAAATAAAACTATCTTAGTTTTAAGGAGTGATTTAGTTGAAAAAAGTAGTATACGCGTATAGAAATATTTAAGTAATAATTAATTTAAATAAATAAAGTATAACATAAATAAAAGTTAAAGTAAATAATAGAACATCAATTTTTGAATATAATGAATAATACATTTCAAGTACCCATCACGACGTACTAATTGTTCAGAAAATTGAACATGTTAACCTTATCAACAAAGTAATTGTAACATTCTAGGGATACTTTATCCAGAAATAATTAAAAAAGTAGACTTCAAAGCAAAAGTGGAAATAATCAAACAAGATTGAGACTGGAAAACATGCATGAGTTTAAACATCAGTCAGCTTAAGTTGACTCAGGAGTATAAGTATAAATTCAAGAACAATTGTTAAGATTTTCCCCCTTTGTTTAAATATTACTTTTTTTTTGTTATTTTTCAAAACGAACCTAGCAGGATAACCTTTAAATATGCATTGAAAGAAAACAACCAACTCATGAAATATTCCAATCGTCATTTCAAGAAAGCTCTTGAAAAAGAAAGAAAATATTTTCATTTTGAGTGAAAATATAAAAATATACGTATTTCTTAACAATTTAAAAGTTTTTTTTTTTTCTTTAGATAAAAAGATTTTCGTGGTTCAAGTTCTTATGATTTTACGGTATAAAGTAAAACTCTTTCCAACTACAAGCTTAATGATTTTGAAGCGGAGATCAAATTTGTTCTAAAAAGAGTCCTATGAAAACTCTGAAAACCAACTCATCAATCAAAACTTATTTTTTGAAGATTCTTTTAAACTTTAAAGTTACATCAATTTACTTTACAGTTTTAACTTTTTTTTCGAATTTTCACCTTTCAATTCATACAACTATCTTTGACTTATTTAAAAAAAAATGTAATCCGCAATATTTATATCATTGATTCATATATAATTTTGCTTCTTGAATACAAGTATTACACCTTATATTTAAATATAAGAAAATCAGTAAGAACATTAAATGACATTGTTTGTTAATTTTTGTAGGCTAAAACAGTTTATGCCTTAGATTGCCGTACAGTTACATCAATGCCATCACTTCAGAACGATTAAAACCAAAAATTTGCAGAATGGTAAAAAAATTATATAACATTAGATGATTCAAAATCTCATAAAACGCACAGTATTGTTTTTAAAAAATAATTTAAAATTCTTCTTCTTTTCTTATGGATAGATAACAAATGAACGTTTGTATGTATGACTTAATGTCACATTTTAAAAATGAAGTTAAGTCATTTGTCAAAGTCAATAAAAAGTAATATTTATTAATCTTTCTTATTGACTTGTGGCTTTTTCAAGCACTGATCAGTGCAACAGGTATAGATTCAGAAAGAGCACTTACACAACAAGCAGTTCTGTATGTGGAAGCACATTTCACCATCGTTTTTCATCACACCCTCAATGTATTCCTCTATTGTTTGTTGTCTTAAAGATCGTCAGTGGCATAGAAAGGGAGGGGGGGGAGGGTCCATCCCAGGTGGCACGTGCCAGGAGACCGCTTTTGATGGTGTATGAATAGAAAAAATTAAAATAATAAAATGCTTCTATATTTCAACGATTGTCGTCATCACGAGGCAAAGAGTCCCGCAGAAAGAAAAGGTGGCAATAGAAATACATGTAATTATGATGATTTGTTGATATATATCTATTTAATTATATAATATATACCGTAATGTTGTACACGTTTGTTTTTTAATAGATGTATATATGATTATAAAATATTCGCCTTTTTCACCATATTAGAGGTGAAACATTTATCTTTGTAAATAAGGGGTTTTATTTTCTCAAAATGGCTTTTAATCTGCTTTAGTAATTTATAGATTTATATCTCTCATTCTAATAAATAACGTTATATTCATACTGGGGTACTTAGAATGAACATTATGGAAAAATTCAATTAGCAAAAAGACTAAAAAGCTGGATCGTGCAAGAGGAAAAAAAAATATCGGGCCAGGTGTAGGATATAACAGATGGGATTGAGCCCCTGGGGGTGAGTTAGAGGAACGGTAAATAATGTTAATTGTGCATAAAGCGAGCGGGTTTAATGAGACGGCTGAGCAGCGAGAAGCTCTATCGGCGACGTTTATTAATGGAAGGCCTAATGCCGAAAGAAATTACTATTCTGTCCACCTTTACCAGCAGCCACAAGCGCTGTCACTTCAATCCAACGTCGGCATCACTCACCTGTGCTAGTACCGCAAAATAATTACTACTCATATAGAATGCATTTAGAATTAAGACTGAGAGAAATAATATTCATGCATTTTGTAATTACCACTGAGGTTAGTATTATTAGTACAACTATAGTACACCGTCTTACCTCGTATACTGCTGCTGTATACCGGTCTCTGACCGGTTTCGGGTGTCACCCATCTTCAAAAAGAACTGATCTTAAGAAGTCGCGCTTCATGTTATATAACCTTCCTAATTTCCCACTGCTGCTTATATTTTCATCATTTAATTATTTTAAGATTATTTTATTTTAGTTAAAATTATTTATCTCTTATTTTCGTCATTTTTACGTCTGTTAAGTCGTTTTAATATTAAGAAATAATATTGTTGTGCATTTTTTAAATGCAAATTTAAAAAAAAAATCAGGATCGGCCTGCAATCAACTTTACCATAAGTGAAATAATATCCATCTTCTTGGGTATACAATATGTAACGTCCCATTTAGGCATAATGTAAATAAATGTCTAAATGGGAGATATTTATTAGTCTTTCATTCCTACATGTAGTACAGATAGTGGGCGTCACCATGTAGAGCATGGGACGGCTAAAGGGCAAATCGTCCAATTGACAACCTGACTTTATTTAAAAGCGCTATAGCTTAACGGCTCAGGCACGCATAAAGGTCAACACAGTACAGATAGTGATTGATCCACTTATCAATATATATAATTATTTCTGTTTGTCACACCATTGACACATAAATATCATTAATATAACGAAAGCAGTAATAACATTTTTAAAAAGCGAAAGTGTGGATTTCGTGTTACAAAATAATCTGTTACAAGAGAACATGACTTTTGTTCGAAGATTCAGTGGATCGC
The DNA here is from genome assembly GCA_026182355.1 of Hermatobates lingyangjiaoensis. Classification (NCBI taxonomy): domain Eukaryota; kingdom Metazoa; phylum Arthropoda; class Insecta; order Hemiptera; family Hermatobatidae; genus Hermatobates; species Hermatobates lingyangjiaoensis. The sequence continues at coordinate 4,302 of JAPFBL010000281.1, read as the reverse complement.
TTACATAGTTTATCTGACCTCTTTCTACACTGAAGATTTAAGACCAAATTTCACATTTAGAACTTGAAAATATTTATCTTGTCTGAAAAATGTTAGAAACATCCATGGAATAATATCAGTGTCATTGAATCATTGAAATATTAGCTTAAAATTAGTATCCGTTTGTGGTATAGAACTTAGTCCATTGCTCAAACTTCAATAATACCCAAAGATTATATGATTCATGAAGACCAGAAAGTTTTGTTAAAGGCTGCAACATATGGAATAATTAGAACATTTTGTTAGACGAATCCATCATACCATGGTATTTACTGTCAATGTAAACAATGTAAATAAATGTAAAGTTATATAGACTTTTTAATTAAAATAATAAAATGGAGCTCTTGGAAGTATGCAATCATATCTGAGTCTCTCTACATGAAAGACTGAATAAGAAAATCTATGTAAAAAATGCATTGACTTAGGCTATGGTTTAGTCATTATAAAAATACATACAAATAATTTTAAACAAATTGTTTTAGATTAATGATATCAAGTTTGATATAACTAATGAAATGAATGGAGCAACAATGAAGCAAATGTAATTTTTAAATTGATTATTTATGATGTTCATACTTTACTATAGATACATGCATATTGTTAATACCACTGAGGTTAGTATGATTTTTATTAGATATAGGTAAAACGTCCGGACAACGTCCGAAAGCGCTCCAACGACTCCATGATCGTCTTACGAGGATGACGGTTTTACGTATTTCTAATAATAAAAATTTACTATAGAGTTTGATATCATCCTTATTTATATTAATATTGAATGTAGGATACTCCAGATTTTTGGTTTAAAGAAAGGAGGATTGTTTGGGTTTAACGCAGTTTGGGCATAACCTTACAAGTTAGGTTTTTGAAACTTTTGTGTGTAAATAAACCTCATTAAACTGTGTTACTTGGCCTTCTATAAGAATATGCAAGTAAATAGATAAAATACATTTATGGTACATCCTCTAATTTCTGGATTACCGTCATCAGGAGTGTAGAGAAAGGAAAACAATCTGCACTTGCGAAGCGACGGATGGAGACCAACAATTTTGTCACATGTGTACCCAGTTTATGCAATCAACAACAAATAAATTAAAAATAAGTGAACATTCGAGAAAAAAATATTATGATGCTGTGAAACAGATAATATGACAGGTTCCTGTTGAAAGTAAAAACGTCACACTACGAACTTCTGAGAAGGCACATATTTGGTATTCTTGATTTCAGTGTTACGATAAAGTATGCAACATATTTCAATTTTATTGATAGCGCTATTTTTTTAGATTAATATAACATGAATGTTAACACATGTTACATTAATGTTAACATGGAGATAATGTTACACCTATAGAATAACAAGGATTTGACAAAGGTGTTTCTAAGTAACAGATCTCTTATATTTACTGATGCTGTAATAAAAACAAAATGTTTTAAGCAAATGTTTAAAATGGGCCTCTTGATCGAGTCATTGAATGACATGTCCATAAGAAAGAGATTCTTGGTTGAAATATGTTTTTTTATGCTATCCGTGTCTGGGATGAGAGACAGCCTAGATATATTGCTCGGCTGGAATGGATGTCCTTCTCTGCATTGGCTTCTTTATTGATCTGTCCTACAGAGTGGCATCTCCAATATTGCTTTCTTCATGTGTACTTACACACTATACTCCTTCCAACATCCCTTCAAAATGCTTATTTATAACATTTTAAGTCTCGTTTTATTAACATTTCATGAAATAGTTACATTGAAGCATTATATACTGAAGAAAATTTGTTTTTAAATTATATAAAATATTCAAATGTTGATTTAATTGTAAAAAAATAGGTAAATATTATAAAAAATGTGATGGAAAAAGTATATTTTATAATATTAAACGCGCAATAATAACAAATTTGTAGTTAAAGATGATGTACTTATTAAATCATTAGTTGTGCAATCCGTAATTGTGTGGTATTTACTCATTCTGAGGTAAAATGGATAAATGAGAAAATTTCTTTCCTCTAAATTATTGGTTCTGGCCTTCTCTATTTCAGTTAACGGCTTTCAAGCATACCCGAAACCTTTGTCACCTTATCTCCTATATGCCTGCCTATCCTCTTTCGCAAGGGATCAGTTTCCTACTAGTTGTTTTCACTTGACCAACCCGTCAGTACCACTTTCTTGGGTATGTCTTGAATTCTCTTAATTGAACTTTTATTTTTTTATTATTTCACTCTAATTTTTGTAACTAATTAGATTTAATTTGTATTATAGTGTCTTCCTGATGATGAACACAAAGTGTTCGAAACGCGTTGAATAAAAACTTCATTTGTGTGGAGACTTTTGTTGGTTTATCCATTTTACCTCAGAATGATGTACTTATTATATATGTGTAGCGTATGAAATTAGGCACTCTGGTACAGTGTGGTATCAACATTTTAAAGTTTTGACAAAAACATCGCAGTTCATACGTCAATTTTTCTGTTATGTCCAATCATTATAAACATCACAGTACTTGGAGTGCGATAAACAATCTGATCCATATTTTAAAAAATCTGAACCCAACATTGTTATATCTTCAAAACTACTGTTACTGATGTAATAAAACAAATGGTATCATACATATTTGTAGTAAAATGAAAAAAGTTATCATAAATAACCTTGATTAGTAGCATATATAGAAGTGTCTGTTGATAACCCGAGCAATGGCTGCCTGTCCTCCAGCATAAAAATGTTTCACTCTTTCCTCCTTCCCTAGTTTAGATAGTTGTATGAAGAAAAGGGTAATTTGTAGTCTCATGGGACTGATTCGTAACACAAATTCTTTAATAGGAGATAAAATGTTCAAAAAACCAACGGAACGAGTTAGATACTACCAAATACATACCTCTTTATATAATATTTTACAGTGAAACAAAAAAACCGTCGGAAATGACAAGTCGCGTCGAAGTTTACTTGTTTTAGAAAGATGCTTTAGCTGATATACTGGCGAGGTGAACATTAATAATATGTTCATGCATTTCGTCATTACCACAGAGGTTAGTATTATTAATATTAAACATACAATATACCGTCTTACCTCGTACACTGCTGATGTATCTCTCGGACCGGTTTCGGGTGTCACTCATCTTCAACAAGAACTGATCTAAGGAATCCTACCTTTCTGATTATATAACCTACCTTGGGATAGTAGGTTATATAGTAGCGTTTTCAAACTGATGAACAAAGAAAGAATGAAGCATTTAAAATGTCCCTTAAAAGCTTAATTATACTGAAATTAAATATGTCAACAAAATAATAAATATTCAAAGTAAAAAATTAAAAAATATATGAGGGATTATATAACTGGAAATTGTGCTTTTAAGTAAAACTTATATAAGCTGCTATTAATATCATACGAAAAACAGATATCTCTCTGGAACACATTCTATATGAGTGCTAGAAAATCAGCTTTAAGGTATTGACTTTAGGAAATACAAAGAAAACCAAATAGGGCACAAAAATTCGTTGTGTGTACGAGTTCAAGGAAACTGATTCTCTCTGTTTAAATAATTATAATAAAGATAAGAACATGTCAGACTTGTTATTGATAGTGTCAGTCTTCTAGATCACTGATTAGAAGTTTGTTATAAGTAATAAAATACACATATCCACAATGAAAGAAATGAAAATATTAAATTCATTATGTATAATTTGATAATACTTCATCAGAGAGGTTCATATTACTTTCTACACGATAGGTGTTTTAAAATAAAACTAAAACTCGAATTGATGGTCAATCAGTTTGATAATATCTTTACTTATTGTTAAGTTCAATGAAGGAAACTTGAGATTTTTGTAAATTATCCTTGTTATTGGTTATAAGTTTGGAGCTGTTATGTTATAGTTTTTGGATAACAGTTTGTTATCTATTCAAATTTTTATAGTTTGTTAGCATTAATTAATAGTTTTTGTTCATGTACTATTATTATATATATTATAATTCGACTTTTACTAATACAAATATCATTGACCTATGAGAAATAATTCCAAGGTTGATGGCGGGGGCGCTATGTATGTAACCTTGTATATGTATCTGTGTCGCTGTCTCGTCATCATACAGTTTTGACACAGTTCTTCATGATTTTTTTCGTTCATTTATTATTTCAAATTAACGTATATTTAAGTAATGCAATTAGCTTATCAAAATGCAATAAGTTATATGTTTTGGGACACATTCTACTGTGGGGTTTCAAAAAGACTCTAAAAAGAAAAGATTAAATAGACAAACAAGTAGATAGTAAAAAA